>OZ022586.1:15547479-15639979 GCA_963669155.1 Arbacia lixula | reverse complement strand
CTGTTTGACTCTACAGCTGGCAAAGAGTATGATGCACGTCATCGTTCATGTTACTACATGCACTACGGAAAACTGGGCCCAGTCTTATAAAGAGTTGTGATTGACCTGAATCGATCGCAAGTCCAATCTCCTATCTCTAATGTACAGAGTAATGACTGATATCAATCACAAGTCAAGTTGCGGTTAATCGCAAATCTTTACGAGACAGGGCCCTGGAGGCCCATCTGACTCACAGGATAACAAAGAGTGTGAATGCTTCATTGTTAAATTAACTTCATGCACTACAGAAAACATCGCAAACAACTTGACACCCGTTTGACTCTAATGGTGGTGAAGAGCATGATATTTAATTGTTAATTTTGGCACAAGCTATAGAGTACCACATTCTAATGAAGGTATCAGAGGTGGAAAAAGTGAATAGAAGATATACAAGAGTAGATGAGCAAGAGATACAGATAATAACCAAAAGGAGTAGAGAGAGAAGGGAGAGAGGGGGTAAAAAAAGAGAGAGAGGGAGATAAAGAGAGGGAAGGAGAAAGAGATAGAGAAAGACCTGGAGGTAAGAAGAGAGTGAAGAGGGAAAAGAAGAAAAAAGAGGAGTGCATGCCTTCAATGCCTCAACTTTACTTGAGTAAGTTTTAATGAGAAAGTAAAATACATCGCGCTCATCCGACATCTATTCTGTATATCGTGCTTTTTGCTATAAATTTAGCATCAATTTGAATACATCATTTAAAAATAAACAAAACAAATTTTCAGCATATGGGGGAAAAACTTAAACAGTGCCATCTGCCATAAAATATAATTAATGGGAAGGAAATCAGTCACATATGTTGGGGAAGAGGACATTTTTGGAAATATTTGACATTAATTTGTAATGATTGGCATGACATATTTTGAACAATTGAAGGGAATAAAATACCTATATTCTGTGTAGAGGGTGTATTCACTGTGGCTATTTCTACAGAATGAAACAAAGCAGAAGAAAAATGATAAAGAACTGTGGGAGAAAAAAAACAGTTTTTGTGAAATTATGTGCATAATTTTCAAAAATCATCATGAAAATTGAATTGAATTGAAGGAAACAAAACTGTTATCAATCAGTCAACAAGTTAAAGGGCACTGTACCTAGCTAAAACTTTCAAAAGAAAACATAATTAATATTAGTTATGAAATATGGAAGGGGAAAATATTTTTTTAGTTTGTGTAAGGGACGGCTGCACTGGCAACAGATGTCGGATGAGCTAAAGAGGAGTGGGGTGAGAGGAATCAGAATAAAGAACACAAGAGATGTTCCTTGTCCAAAATTATTGTGATGATTAAGTATGAAAATACATGAAATCACCTTTGGGGAAGAAAAATGCCACTGTATGCTTGCCTCTCCTTAATACAAAGGTACAGCAAAAATCTTGCCTGGTTCACATAACTTGTAAGTTCAAAAGCGCTGAGGTATTCATGGTGAAAACGGTAGTGTTTTTTTTTCCCATACCCCCTCTCTCCTGTTCCCCTTTTCCTTTTAATCTCCCTCTCACCCACCCACCCCTCCTTGGCAAATGCATCTAAATAAAGCTACATGTAGTACCATCATGTCATGGTAGTGTCGTGGTGTGGCTATCTAATGACAACAGTTTTTTTCTTAAATGATAAAACATGGTTCACGAGATGAAACACTCATCTATCTTCTCCCATCCTCATTCTCTCTCCTGCTCCTCCCCTCCCCTGCTCTACCCCATCCACCCCATCCTCATTCTCTCTTCCACTCCTTCCCCCTCCCCCTCCCCTTCTCTCACTCCACCCCACCCCCAGTCCTTTCCTGGAACATCTTAATGAAGCCAATGTCACAGCTGACTGTCTTCCTCATTAGCAGAAACATGATATTACGCTGCATGGTTCGCTAGAATGACTCAAAACATGCTATGCTCAGCTGGTTTCTTCTCAATGGAAGTTACTCATGCAGCATGTGTGAATGATTTGGCTTTTACGTAGGAAATACATGGTTACAAAAAAAAGAGAAACATGAAAGAATACATGGCAAGGTACACAACGAGATCAATAAATCAGCCAATCAGATTCTCAGCTTTGTATCCATTCTGGTATCAAGTCAAACAGAACAAATTAACATGTATTATCTGAGAGACAAATATATAATGTCAGAGAACATAATCAATATTATATGACATCTCAGTAGTATTACTTTTCACCTCAAATGACTATACTTCAATGCACCTGTTTACCAACCAATATAGAGATCAAGGCTCCATAACTCACACTTATTATTATTTTTACATGAACAAAACGTAATGCATTTTAAGAATCTTCAAGTATCATACACAAAAGAACTCTTACACACCCTTTAAAGCATACAGATTACAACTTTGTATTACATCACAGAGAGGGAAAAAAACACATGTGTATGGGTGGGTGGAATGAGAAATATATCTGGCTCTGAGAGCACACAAAGTGGATATGGATAATGATATACACTATGGAAGAGACAATCTTCTCTTCTACCTAATTGCTGAATTTCAAATATTTCAACCTGCTACTCTCACCTTGAAATTATTTATGGTTTGGGCTGAAGTAAACAAGTGTGGGCAAAATGAAGGGAAATACATCCAGGTTACGAACCTCATCAACATGCATTGCAACCTAATCCTGATAATTTAGACATTGGCTAGTGGCGCACCGAGGCATGGTTCCGCACACATTACCGAACACGAATAATGTGAAACCAAAGGAGGGCGAGTGCGGAGTGTGTTAACAACACTTAATGCCGTGGATTGTAAGCCTAGATGAGAAGTTTATGGGGAGCGGAATGGGTGTCAGGAGTGGGATCCATTTCTGATGATGTCAGGGCTAGGATTGGTCTTAACTCACTGGGTGCCAGGCATTTTTTGCTTTTAGGTGGCAGCGGTAGGACTCAGTGGATGACATTGTCATTAGTCTGTGTTGGATCAATAGTTTACAGGGCTTGATTTTAGCTCTGACTTGATAGTCTGGATGTGGGATCTGTTTCTAGTGTCCAGACTGGAATGGTATTAACTCACTGGGTGCCAGGCATTTTTTTTTGTGGCAGCAGTAGGGCAGTGTGAGACTCCGATGATATTGACATCTGTATACTAATAGATGGCTTCCAGGGCTTGATTTTAGCTCTGATCTGGTAACTTACACATGGATCTATTTCTAATGTCCAGAATGGGATATGTCTTGACTCACTGATTGCCAATCGTTATTTAGAAGGCAGCGGTCGGACTCATTGGCTGATGCTGTCATATGTCTATAAAGGGATGGCTTACAAGGCTCCATCTAAGCTGTGGCCCGGTAGCCTGAACGTGGATCTATTTCTAGTGTCTACAATGGGATTGATCTTAACTCACAGGGTGCCAATTGTTCTGTTTGGTGGCAGGGGTGTGATTGGTTCGAGATTCATTGCATGGCATGGTCATATGTCTGTGAAGGATCAATGATGGTTTATTGGGCTTTATCTTAGGTCTGACCTGTAAAGCTAGACTTAGATGTATTTCTAGAGTCCAGATTGGGATCGATCTTAACTCACTGGGTGCCAGGGTATTTTTGGTAAAGCAGCAGTGGGGTATCTGCTAAGGTTGGCTTGAGAAGAGGTCAGAGAATCTCATTTCCCCAAATTCTTTTCAGTACCCTGACTGCAAAAGCATACTCTTGAATTAATACCAGCTCTGATGATGGGAACAAGAAAAAGCACCGGTTAACAACATGAACACCACAAAACAACATATCCTATCCACTATCGCCTGTAATTGTACAAGGTAGCAAATGTGCCATCACAGATTTAAAAGAGTTGCTGTTCCTTTATAATATATGTGCACTGTTTCATGAGTTGTAGTCAAATAATCACATGGAAGCTACATTATTTTTCTCGAAAAATAAAATATGTAATAAACATGGTCTTACTGAAAGAAAGACTGCATTTTTTAGCAGCAAGTTTTGTTAGTATTTCATCAGTTGTATTCTGGTCCACATGTTGCTAATAATTGTGAGTACTTGAAAGGGGACAATATTTTAGTTGAAAGAAAGTAGAGCAGGGGTGTAATAAGACGCTATCAACACGTGGAAACTAAGCCTGATCAACTGCAGAACAGGATATATCGTCCACGCGTAGAACCAAGAATTTGGCAAATCTTCGTTAATCTCAATCAGGGGCTTTTCCTGCGCCACTGGGTGCGAGGAAGGAGAACCGAGGGTACGGAGAGGAACGTGATGGAGATAATTCACATCGCCCCGTTCCTCATCAGCTGAAGTAGTTTGGCCCAGGGGCAATTGGCGCAAGGAGCCGTTTTAAAAAACGTTCCCAGAGAAAAAAAATCGGGGAAGAGGGAAAGGCAAGGGAGAGCGAGCGAGAGAGAAACGAGAGTAGGAAAGCGTAACCAAAGACCGGAGATGAAGTGAGAGAGGAAAGGGATCGTTGGCAGAGTTTGCAGTGAGTGAAACGACCGGCGTTAGGGTCCCTCTCGAAAGGTGAGCTGCTGCAGTTGAAGTTGATGGCAGGGGTAGGTACGAGTAGCTAGGCCGGCCGGCTAGTCGGGGTAGAAGGATGGATGGATGGATGGGTGGACGGGTGGATGGAGGGGGCAAGTAGGAGAAGAAGAGTTCTGGTTTTGGATAGAGGGTGTTAGTGATACGGAGCTGAAACGACCACTCCACCGAGGCCTAGATATGCATATCAGGCTGGACCCCTTCACGAACCTGTCCATCAAACTACCTTAACCTCTTCCATCCTACCCCTCAATCTCATCAATCTTGGTGCCCTCTCACTGGAAGCACTGTGGTGTAGTGGTAAGAGCTCTTGAAACGAATGCACAAAATCCTTAGTTCAAACTCCCTCTCCCCTCCCCCCAATCTCGTCAATCTTGGCGTCACTCCCAGTGGGAGCACTATTTGTGTAGTGGTGAAAGCTCTTGAGCTTAATGCACAAAATCCTTGATTCAAACCTCTTCTCTCTTCCTCCCTATCGCATCAATCTAGGCATCCTCTAAGAAGAAGGGGCACTGTGGTATCATGGTGAGATCTCTGAACCCTTGTTCAAGAGATCCTTGCTTCAAACCTCTTCCCTCCTTCCCCCAATTCCATCAATCCTTGTGTCCTCTTTGGTGGGAGCGCAATGGTGTAGTGGTGAGAGCTCTCGACCACTCATACAAGAAATTTTGGGTTTCAAAACCAGTCCAATGGTTAACCCCCTAGACATGGCTACAAGCTTCAAGTTCAGAGATACTAGATTGAATATCATAGGGCCTATGTATAATCTCTTTCGGGAAAACACAGCTGAATGTATTTTTCTTGATCTCATTAACAGTTCAACATAAATGCATAAGTGTATACCACTTCAATACCATGTGCACCATCTTTACTCCACATGGGACATAAGTGCCATGGTACAGACACAGACAAGCATGTAGAACTCGTGATAAGAATCCATAGCTGAATTTATGTAGAATGTGTTGCCCCCCCCAAAAAAAACTGTAGCTGAATTCATTCTACTCGCTCTCTTTAATAACTGCAGAATTTTGGGGGACGTGTAAACCTGCCACAAGTTGAGGCTCGTTACCGCTCCGATAGAATCGGGCTTGACACCTCCATAACGGGCTCATTCCAGGCCCCCACTGTTATGATCCCACTGTCAAGAGCTGCGTCCATATTGTCATTATAAAAGCGTTTCTTTACATCGTTGCTACCATTACAGAATTTTTTTATTACCCCAATTCATTTTTTTTCTAGACTTAACTAAGAGACTGAAGTTTTGATTGAAAAGGAATCTCTTGTGATTATGTAAAGCTGAAGGTTTGTAAGGAGATAGTAGTCAACAAATTAATCCACTAATATAACTTCTTTACAGAGAGCAATTTGTATTTGTACAGCAAGTATACTTTTTCATATTTCATAATTCAGCCTGAAATCTAATTAACACTTGTCCAGATTCCATTTGTTCAAAAAGGCTAAGATCTGACTTCAGCTTTTTGCCTTAAAACTGCCACCATAAAAAATACATAGGAAAGCGTATTTAAAAGTATGAAAACCTCAGCCCTGTTTAATAAAGAATTACAGTTGACCATATCAGATATCTCGACTTGCCAGTGATATCCATCATGCATTAGAGACATGGGATCGGACTTGCGATCAATACAGATCAATCGCAACTCTTTATAGGACAGAGGCCAAGTGCTAGATTGGCAATTGTTGACCACAAGAAAATTATCATTCCCTGGTACAAGCGAAATGCTGGTATATCATAAGGCCAAAGAGCGACACTCTGTGGGTCTTTGACGAAGTAAATCGTCATTTTGCTGGAGTGGAAACGCAGCCTGTATTTCTGTCTGGGCCCAGGGAGGTCATCTGAGGTCATCATCTGCTGCCTAGAGGTGACAGCCACGACCTTGCGACCCACAAACAATAATGGCTGGGGTCAATCAAAATTCCAACCCCTTTTCATTCCACGCTAATTTCTGCAGGCGAATTAAGCCCGATTCTTCTCCCCCTCCATCATTTTTTCTGTGGCTGTTTCCAGCTCATTTCACTTCAACCACAATTCCATTTTACCCCCTTTATATATTCCAATCAGATATTTCTCAGCTACCCTACAAAATCCTTTCTCCATGCTTTTCTTGACGATTTCTGTGGCTACATCAAAAAATTATGTGTTTTTTTCTGTACCATTCCCTGAATGAATTTGTAAGTGTTTAACTAAACTTTAATGCCTACCCTCACATTCTCCTAGTGTTCAGAAAGCAATTAACATAACATCTCAGATGTCATATACATTTTGATTTGGTTGATGGAAATATAAAGGTAGCATAACATTTGATGGTTACAGCGTAGGATTGAATGCATGCTATCATTCTTTATTCATATTTTATTATTCTTTTATTTTAATCATCCTTCAAAGATTTTACATTGTAATCATATCTGGAGTTTTATTTCTAATGGAACTAAATCCTTTCACTTCTCTATTGTCTGTATCAATGGCTTCATTTTCTTTTTCTCATCTCCTCCTTTACCTTTTTCTTAATTATGTCCATTTTCTAAGCTCTATCCTTATTTTGCTTTTTGCTTTTCACTTCCTCTTTCTTCTGTTTCCTTTCCTTTTTCGTCCCCCCTTTACTGTCTTCTGTTCTCAACAATCCTTCTTTCTTTCTTTCAAAAGTCAGCTCTTCGCACCTATCGTGTACTAGCTTATATAAGTCAGTCTGTCTCTTCCAATTGCTGCTCCTTCTTTATTTTGCTCCTTCTCACCTATCACCATCTTCCTCAAAATGACTTCTCTTCTCTCTTTCTCCACCCAATTCTACCTTCCTCTCAAGGCAACTTCTCTATCAAGTTCAACTCCTTTCCTGTTTTTGATTGAAAGCTGACAAAAACCTCGCCCAACTCTCCCCGCATCCCTTCTAGATATTGGGACTCCTTTTGATACATATTTTACGGCCTGTTTGGACAAGCATGAAAAGACTTCTTTCTTACAATTTTCTCTCCTACCCTCCTTTTCTGTCTTTCCTACCAGGGATACTAAAGGGGCCAGCAAGAATATAATTGTCCATAAAATTTTATGGCCCAATTTTCGGGATTGTTCCTGATCCCTTGCGGCGAAAGCCTACTTTCCCCAAGTTTAATTGAGCCTGCTTTTCTTCTGGGGTTGAAAAACGTTACATTCAAGAATAACTGCATGCTCTTAGCCACAAAGTTGTGTCTTTGACTGGGAGGAGAATGACAAAACGCTGGACAAACATAGACTTGTTACTGTAAAACTTTCATTCACCACAGCGAGAGAGAGAGGAGAGAGAGAGAGAGAGAGAGAGAGAGAGAGAGAGAGAGAGCGAGAGAGAGAGCAAGGTATAAAGCATAGGTTCACCACAAATGTTTAAACTTACATTATTTAGGGATCATGGGTGAAGTTTAGGCAAAGGGAGGGAGAATGAGACAGAGAGAGAGGTAGGGGGATGGAGGTGGGGAAACATTCCTTTACAAACTTGTATTTCCTTTTCAAATTGATCAATCATTAGCATTGTTTCCATCAAATTCAAAGCAACATGCTACAGACAAACTAATTACATATCACATTAGATATATATGCACACCTAGCATTATTTCATATTTCATATTACAAAATAATGTGTTTTTTTCTTTAATAGTATACAAAATCTCATTGAAATAAATACCCTGTATGACAAATATATATACCCTGTATATATTAACTACATATGTACTAATGCCAGTTCGACACCTGTGAGCCTGTTGAGCAGTATTCTGTGTGGCAGTGAAAGTGGTTCAAACTACATCCTAACCCTCCTCCCATGCATTTATAATCTCTAGATAATGGTTCCTTTTGTCTAGTGATTACTGTATGGGACTTCATATGACTCATTTCTTGATGCGGCTAAAGCCTTAACCTGCCAGAATAAAATTAATAAAAAAAAATTTCTTTCAGCTTTTTTTTTCTCTGAGACACGCCTAGCTCAACAACTGTGCTCCAGACGATTTGATGACGGGATTTGCGCCATCATTTTACCGACAATTTAGCTCCGATCTCGCGCCGACGAGCTTTCCGACAAACACAAATCAATAACGCCGCCTTTAAAGGCGCTGACATTAACGGAAAATGCAGCATGTGACACATCGTTTCGCCCAACCCGGCTACGTGACTTCATCTTAGTATTCAAACAAATGCTAAACAATAAATGAAAATAGAGAGAAACGGGGAAAAAATCCGTGGTTAAGCCTCGGGCATTTGCAGGGAGTCCGCAAAAAAAGCTTTGAGAGACACAGACAGGTATGCAGAGAAGTGGAGGAATACAAGGCAGTAGTCGTGGTGGCGGGGGAAAAAGGCTTGTACCACAGAATATTTTGCCGAGAGGGGAATACATTAAAATTGAACAAAAGAGAAGATATGGAAATATAGTGGGAGGTAAGGAACGATACGTTTTGGCTGGTGCAGAATCGATGAATTCATGCAAAATGAAAATCTGTCACTTTTTAAGCTAGGGTGAGTTTGTAGTAAGGAGGAGAAGGAGGTGTAGATGAAGAAATCTAGTCATGATACAGGTTAGGCATCGAGGGGGGGGGGCACAAACCTTGAACTGGCTTCACTGGCGGGTAAAGATTAAAGGTCAAAAGTCAAAGGTCAGATGCCTGCTGATCATGGTCAAGGGAAATGTAACAGGTATACCCTCCTTCATACCATCTCCACAAATATTCCTTGATCATTAAAGCTCCAAAGTTAATAAACAAAAAGCATTTTAAAAATGAAATCATTTACAAAACACAAATACAATCATGTAGATATGTTGACCGTATCTTGATTAAAAATATGCTTTATTTAGAGAAGGATATAAGCCCCAATGACAATCTAATGAACAAACAACACAGGAAAAAAATCATATTACCAAATTACCAAATCACCAAATGGTAATGATGCAATCATCTGCACATGGATGTACCGAGACATTTGTTATATTACAAAATGACAAGATCAGATAAATTGTAGCTAATGTTAAAACTGTTTGAAACTTACTGTCGCTTGGTAACGGTGCTAGCTGATACGTTGTCGTGTTGGGTAGCGGTGTGCCCGCACTGAAGCTATTTGTCGACATACTATAGGGACTGTAATTTTGTGAAGCGTAGTACTGGTTGAAACCGGTTTGACTGTATGCTGTATACGAACCGTATTCTACACCCTGCGCAGAAAAAAAAAACACATTCATGTTCAAACGATGTCACATACCCAAGTTTAGATGTAATAATCAACTAAATTAAGGTCAAGAGCTAACAAGTTGTTCAATAAAATACAACATAAATGATCTATGATTTTTTTGTTTACTGAGAAAAGACTAAAGTTTATTTTTTTGTTGCAGAGATAAATAATGGTTGGATATCCTGAAAAGAGTATGCATTGATTAGTTGCATATTTATCACATATTTGTACAAGTAATATTTACATTCATGTCTCAGAACAATATTAGGGCACACAATGTTTCACTTTATAAATCAAGTCAAACTAGTAACATGGTCAATTGATATGCATACAAATCTTCAAAGGGACCCTTTAAAATTTTGTCTGCATAACAAAAGACCATATCCATTATTTTTGCCCTTAACCTTGAAAGCGTCATAATTGCATTTTTTCCACAAATAATACAAACAGATCCCATAGAGCAGCAGTTTGAATTCAAATCTAAATTTAAATTTGAATTAGAATTTATTGATATATCATCATGAAAATTATGTCATGTTGAAAACAAATCATCACATTAACAATACATTGATTTGCTTTGATATGATACAATTCCACAATCTATTAAGTTTTATGTTTGAAAATGCCCATCATGGTCTCCTCTGCAAAAATACATGATTATTTGAAGTATTAAAAAGTGTTAAACATCTTATTATTGTTGTTATACCATACCTGATGTGTACTGTTAAAACCCTGTGAATTTGTAGTGGTATTGCTAGTTGATGGGTAAGTGTAGCCCGCTGTTGTAAATGAACCTACAAAACAAATGTAAATGCAAGACAATATCAATGATAATCGTTCAATCCAAGTAAAACGCCATTTAAGCACTACAAACAAACGGAACAATTAATGGTTAATATCATATGTTGCAATCCAATTCAACAAATCTAAATATTTCCTAATCATTGCAATTAGTTAATCACAATTTGTCAGCAATTACCAGAACCTGATGAACATGACATCATTAACATCAACCAAGTATAACCTGACTTTTCCCATTTCTTAACCACTATATTCCCTGAATCACTTTTTTTGAAAACTAATCAGCATTTACCAACACAATGCCATTAATTGATTAAAAAGTGACATTTAATGAGATAAATCAATCTAAGGCAGCATTCCAAATAAATATCGGCTTTTCAGTTTCATGGCATAAGATAGAATGTGAACAAGAACAGCAACGGTTCCATACTGCACGTCCATTAAGGTCCAATGAAATTGCACATGAAGGTAAAATCATAACAAATCAGGAACATTCACAACTTCCTTAGTCTGATTTTGCTCAAACTTATAACAAATCTGTTCTTCTGCTCTTTCTGCTTATATTCAATTCCAAATTCATGATAAGGATTTCATTCTTCTCTGATTATTGGACTTTGATGGCACTTCCAAACAGTTGGCACATAAGGGCCTTGTTGCATAAAGCTCACCATTGATGGCAACTTTGCTTTCAATGGCAACTTCTATGGAAACCTTAAATTCAATTGGCTGTTGAGCGGTGTCACCACAGAAATTACCAATGGAGACATAGTTACCATCAATAATAAGTTTTAAGCAACAGGGCAAAGGAGTTAATATTTGGCAACAACTTGAACAGTACCTTGCATCCCATAATACGGACTCTGCCCAGCCTGCGCACTGCCACCAAACGTTGACGAGCCATACGTAGTCAGATATGAACCCTGCCCCTGTAATGTGGGGTCTGATTTTAACGATTTTGTTCCTGTAAAACACACAAGAAGATGATATTCATTACATTAATTAAAATATGATTTATCATACATTTTCAACATGAAACTTGCAAATAAATAACACAGAGGAAAAGGAAAGAGGTGATAGATACACAAATATAATGAACATAATCGTAAATAATTGCCGATTCCCTTTATTCTAACACAAAATTTTATGGAGGAGGCCTATCATCGAGGCAGAGGAAAATGAAAAATTACCAATGGGAAACTTCTCAACAGCTATCGCTTCTGCTAAGGAAGATGTGAATCAACAAAAGGAAGAAGAGGTGGAAAAAGAAGATGATGATGACATAAGAAGAGAACAGAACCAGCAATTGCAGATGATGAAAACCAAATGATGAAAATGGACAGGTTAAAAAAAAGTAATAAAGAAAAAGATGAAGCACAAGAATGGTAGGAGGAAGATGAAGAAGATGAATGAATCAGAAGAACGTAGGGAAAAATAATAAGATAAACAATAAGATGACGAAGAACCAAAAATGCACAGAACACGATGAAGAAGGAGAAAAACAAAGAAATTATCATTACAATTGTGATTGATGTTGATGTAGACAACTAAGAAAAGAAGGAAGAGAAGGAAGATAATCAAAATTAGAAGAAAACTTACAAGAATTATAAAAATAATTATAGAAAAGTTGCAAAATCACATTTGGCAGTAGTTGGTTCAACAATGCATTTTATGATAATCAGACCGAGCCTGACGAGTATGGCACTCCATCAACTTGATTAGCGAGAAAGCGAAAGCTTGACGAATAATACCCTAGCAGTAACCCAATACATATATGAGGGTAGAAATGATGTTCAGACCTAAAGCACATAGTTTGGAAAGCACACGTACAGCTAAAGAGGGAGGAAAGGTGGAAGGGGGGAATGAGGGGGAGGTAGGAGGGGGATGGCGTTGGGGATTGGATAGTGAGAAGTGGGATGGACTGGATGGGAGGGTGGAAAAGGAAAGAAATGGAGAAACATATAAGTACAGGTAAAGACTAAAAGGGAGAGACAGGATTAAGGGAATGAGGAAAGGCGAAGCCAAGGAGAAAAAAAAATAGGTAAGGGTATGACAGATACATAGAGAGAGCCAAGAGAGAGAGAGAGAGAGAGAGAGAGAGAGAGAGAGAGAGAGAGGAACAGAGGGAGAGTTAAAGGGAGAGAAAGAGAGAGACAAACAGAAAGAGAGGGACAAACAGAAAGAGAGGGACAAAAAGAAAGAGAGGGACAGAGAGAAAGGGAGAGAGAAGAGGAGAAAGAGAAAGAGGGAGAGTGAGAAAGAGGGAGAGAAAAGGAGAAAGAGAAAGAGAGGGAGAGAAAGAGAGAAGCGGGAGGGGGCAAAGAGGGACAGAGTGAGAGGGAGAAAGAGAAGGAGAAGGAGAGGGAGAGGGAGAGAGAGAGTAAAGAAAGTGGGAGTGTATGTCTGCGAGTGTGTGTATGTCCACATGACTCATGACTTCTTGACAGGAAAATAAAGCAATGCAGAGAAGAAAGCAGGAAAGAATGGGCTACACATATAACAAAAAATGGTGCAGGTTTGTTAACCCCCTCAATGCCAATGACCTTACATCATGCAGGAAGTAAGTATGTGGAATCAGGGCTTGGTCATGTAACGGTTAAAGAGCAAAGCGGGGGACAAGGACGAAGGTGTTGGGAGGGGGAGCAAAAGCAACACGATCCAAACACAGTAACAGATACTGGTACTGTGGTTGTGCCAAGCAACCTCATGCATTACCTCATAAAACTACCAGAATGGTAACTCAATATCAATATTTTTCCAAGCAGGCATACATCAATTTCACTTTGGCTTTGTTAGTTATAACACTCTCTCCTGAAAATTATTTATCACACTACTCTCCATGGGCACAGATGAAAGTGACAGTGTTTCATTTGAAAAAAGTAAACAAAATACCCAAATAAAACAAAAGTGGAAGACCAATGCATCTTTTCGTTTTGTACAAACAATATATTCTGATTTCGCTTTTGTCTGGAAATATTATGACATAAATATTAATCAATGCTGATTTAAGTGCTCAAGGAGTATTAATTTAAAGTTAATGTCAGTATTACTGTGACAAATGATAGAAAAACAAACTACAAAGCGAAATATTTGTTGACCATTTTAATCAATTCTATGTCACAGTTTAGTTGCATATTTCACATACTTGATATATATGTCATTGTTGTTGTTCAGGGACTGCTCTAATAACTTATTTTTCTGCAAAGATATGACAGTAGAGCTCAGCAAAAACTTTCAAAATATGAGCTTGTGTATTGCATGGATGTGTATGGTTTTGCTTTTATCTAGATCAGACAATAACTACCTTGTGCATTGCATGAATGTGTATGAACTTGCTTTGAGCTAGATCAGACAATAATGTGCATTATAGGCATGTGCATGGTCTTGCTTTGCTCTAGATAAGACAAATTTTTGTTTGGACTCCACTGTAACTTAAAAACAAATCATAGGCACAAACAGTTGAGACCAGAAGTTTACATACACCCAGCAAATTCAAAGAAAAGTTGACACTTGCCAAACATTATAAAATTTACTGTATCTTATAAAATATTTGTGCTATCATGATGAATTTGATATCAAACAAAAGAGTATGTCATGCTTCTTCATCACATTGCTTTGTTATCAGGAGCTGAAAAATATTTAGGTATCATTTTTCCCCCAAATCTTCATATTTTAGACAAATTAAAAATTAAAACTTGACAGAGAAATTTCATATTTGTGCTAGTTACTTCTCAACACAAACATTTCAGATTACACTTTTTTGTTCAGTGGTGACATATCGTTATAGAAAATGTAATATAAATCATAGAGTTGACATTTATATATTTCTATGACACGATGTTTGAAAATATAATACGATAGAATACATTTGGCACGATCATTACTTTTTCCCTTTCTAGAAAATTCCACCTCAAATATAATTTAATCACAACGCCATTCCAATCATGTGAAAGAACTTAATACGCTCTTTCATTTGATACCAAATTCGTCATTGTAGTATTTATATTTCTGAAGATATAGTCAATTATACAATGTTTGGCAAGCGAACAATTTTCACTGAATTTCATGGGTGTATGTATTCTTTTGGCCTCAACTGTATCTATCTGGGTAGTATATGAAATATAAACTGCCAGTCACACTTAGGAGAGGGTACTTCCTCGAAAAGGGGTTTATCCCCATCTTCATTTTCATTATCTAAATCTTACATAACATCATGTAAAAAAAAATCACAAGGACCAAAATATCCTCACATAATAAAAAATACCCTTATATTCATTTTGCTACAGTTGTGAAATCAACAGATGCCAGCAATAATTTTTCAGTGGGGTTTTCCCTTTCATCCCCATTATTCATGGCTCACAAAATAAGTGTGTTTACACATTTGTTTTTAAAATAGCTCCTGTTTTTTTCTAGGACATGCTAGTAACTGAAATGCAGTATTAAAAAGACTTGCAATTAATAAATCACAGTTGAACTCAACATGATGTGCGCAGATTGAAAGATTGATTGATAACCCTGCTCTATGTACTGTTAAGTTTATTTATGAATATATGTAACAAAATGACATGCTTTACTATTAAGATGTGTACGATATCTGCAAATCTGTATGAGTGTTTTTTTATGGTTGAAGATCCATATTTGTTAACTATTAAGCAGTGGCTTCAACACAAATATTGATAATCTGGTAGACTGATGGGGGGGGGGGGGGGATCTAATGCCTTACTTTTTTTCTTAAAGCACCTCATATAGCCCCATCACAAAACAAGTCCCTAATAACAAGATAAAATATATGCAAGTTCATTAATTCTGCTGCCAAAGAACAAGAATAGTGACAATATTCCAGTTCTTGTGCTGATGTTATACATCATGTGTGCAGGTGTATGTTTCAGTGTGAGTACATGCATGTGCGTGTGTTTTAAAAGGGAGTAGTTTTCATGCTGGTTGTTAGGAGTTTAAATGTGCTTGAGTTGTGGTTTGATGGTTTTGACCAAACAATCACTAGCAGAGAGGAGCGTAAATAGGAGGGTTCCCTCTTAGAACTACTAACAAGGGAGGTGATTCCTGGGGTAAGGCTGATAGAGAGATATAGATAGAGAGATAGAAATAGAGAGATCGAGAGATAGAGGGAGAGAGAGAGAGAGAGAGAGAGAGAGAGAGAGAGAGAGAGAGAGAGAGGATGTGCTAGCTGGAGACAGAGGGAAAGAGATAAAGAGAGAGGGATGGATGAAATATGCTGATTCCTGCTGAGTTTCATGACTTTTGTAAATGGGACACCCTGTATTTAAACAATTCCTTTTTAGATGAGGCGCGGATCTAAGATTTGATTCGACCAATGAGGTCTTTGTGGACTTACCGTATGACATTGCTTGCCCCACTAGCCCGTAGGACGACTGTCCTGACTGTGCGGAGTAAGGGTAACTGGAGGCGCTCTGGGAACCAAAGGTGCCTTGCGTCTGGGAGCCTATGGGTGGGAAGTTGCTCCCCTGCGCCGTAGGGGTGGGCAGGATGTGTGGATATGCTTGGCTGTAGGGGGGTGGGGAGGGGAAAGGAAAGGAAGAGAGAGGTAGATGAGGGAAAGGGGGGGGGGGACATGGAGAGAAAGAGTTAGGAGATGAGGAGGGGGAGAAGGGTAAAGGAGAATGAAGGGAATGAAACAGGTAAGGAGGCAGAAAGTGATGGGCAGGATGGGGTATAAAAGAAAAGACATAAAAATAAACAATTATTTAACATGATTTCTTCTTAGATTATTTCTCACTAAATCTCAAAGCAATCCCATTAAAATCATACCATTCACACCACTGTGAAGAAAGGAAATGCCAATGCAACTTTGTTCACTAACTGAAAGAAGCTCTTAACCCATTTCTTACAGTAAGATTTTCTGGCTTTGAGAAGCTGGGTCCAGTTAGGATATAAAAATTTACCATGGAACTGGAGTAACCAAAGGGGTGTGGCTTAATTGTTTCAATTAAGATATTTGAAGTTTATTCATAGTCTGTCTGAACAACAAATTGTATGAGAGCCATGCTGCTGAGTCTCTGAGTGCAAAAAGGCCAGTAAAGAACTGGGTAATACCATTTGGAAATCAAACAATGTGAACTTTCACAATGTTTTTCTGAACAATACGAACACAAGTCTAACTTGTTGACAACAATCACCAAGGAAACCAGTAACCACTTCAATGCTACAGCACAATGCGCTTCCAACAATATCATCAATACAATATATAAGAAAATCACAAACAAGCACATACCACTAGCATCCAGAGGTAGGCCGTAATATATATAAATGCAAATCCTCATCTCTTTCACAATCTTTATTTTCAAGCCACTTGTATATTGCCAACTGCCTGAAACCCAAGCCAGGAGTTATAGACAAGCGTCCTTTCTCCTTTCTCACACTCCCCTAGCTAAGCTGACCTTGGTCTTCCAATGGTGACGCAGAGTCTAATGGAAAAATTCATCAGTTTATTTGTTTGCTAGAAGGTGGTGGCAAGACCCCAGAAAAGAAAAAGATGTATTCCCCCCAAACCCTCAAAGAGGAATTCAAACTCCCCTTTTTGATTTGGGGAATTTTTCCTGAGGCATCGCACGGCGGGCGTCCGCCATAGCTTTGTAGGCCAGGCAGGAAAATTGGGTGAATATTTCATTAGATATCCAATCCTCAAATTTCCAGCTAATCAGCTGATTTCGCCTGGTTGAATGGGGTTTATTTTGTCTTGAAACTGGCAAGGTCCTTCGATGATTGCAGCCCCAAACATTTCATGTACTTTCCCCCGCAAATTGCAAATCAGACATTTAACTTGTGCAGAAATGGAGGTAAGGCTTTCCTAGGCAACTTAGCTTTGAGTCTCAGTCACTCTTTGAACTCATAAAGAGAGTACAAACTTGTTTTCCTAAATTATGCCCATGAATTGCCTTCCCTCATCTTATCCACCACTACCAAATAAAATTAATATCACCTAACGCACATGACATAAACACTCATTTTAAAGCAACATACTTCCTGAAGATCTGTATGTCTGGTTTATAATTGTTAATAACATGTTTGTGGTCAGCAATCTAAAGTTTCTGTTTTGTTAACAAGGCAAAGCAAAAAGAATGACTGGCAAGTACCTGTCATTCTTTTACTAATATAATAGTAGATAGTTGACCTTATAGAGCAACTAGCAATGTTTTCAAAGATAGAAATGAAAGATCTTTGTAATTATTATCACTGTGTACTTGTTTTTGATAAAACATACAATTTAGAGGTTTCACTAAAGTTTGCAATCAGGAGAACAGGAGAAAACGTGCAATTCAAACAAATTGTAATTCCACTATACAAGGAAACATCAGATGGTATTAAAGCATGGCTATTGAAATTATTTTGTAATTCCTCCTGACAAATAATGTTTTGTAAGGTTCAAATCCAAATCCATCCTTTTGTTTCCTTCTCGAGTAAGACTGAACAATCAATCTTATTCATACAGAGGGCACCAGTAACACACATAACTTCCTCCTGCCTTTCTTAGTAATGAACCTCAGGCACAAAGTCAAATAACTGTGATATAGGTTTAACCCTCTCACTACCAATTAATGATGGTCCCATGCAAATTACAACACAGATTTTTATCTATGGGACTGTGGGGCTAACAAAAGCATATCATTTCATATGTTTTTTCACATGCTTAGACAAATGCACTTCATACAAAATTTGATTTACGCGCTCCTGTTATATGTTTCAGGATTGATCTGAATAACCTTTTCAGGAACTATCGCTGGAGATGTAGATCAAAGCTGTTTACAGTGTAGTATATGAATTTGTAGTATTATTGTATAGAATGCATATTAATTTGAAAACAGTTAACAAGTACTGCAGTTCTAGAGTCCTCCATTTAAATATATACTCTTTATATTCTTTACTAAAACCATATTGAAATATTTCATTCATGCAGCATTAAAAATCTCACTTCTTAACACCAAGAATGTGATGTTGCCAATTTAGTTGTATTTTATTCCATATATGTTATTTGTGCAGAACAGCACCAATGGAACATTAAATAATTAAGTGTTTACACCAATAAAGGCCTTGAACAAAGAACTTCATTAAATGGGTGAAGGTTGCACTTTCAGACAAGTAATACACTTACCAGCTAGAGATCAGCATTTTGTCTGTAAAAAGGAAGGAGTTACCCTTCTCAATCCCACAAACTCACATATATATATAACAAACAAATAGGGTTTTCAGAACTTGGTACTGAGAGGATTAATACAGTATATCAGTTTTAATATCAAGTCAACATAATACCCTTCCAGGCATTTCTGTATCTTATTTCCTATTTCATGTCTTGCATATGTTACATTATATTCTGATATTTTATATACTGTACCAAATTAATAAAATCATGATCAAAATGGGTACCAGTCTGTGACATCTTCCTCCTCTTGTTTAAAAAATTGTTCATGATATTTTCAAGTAATGTATTAACACCACTTAGAGCTCTTAAAACTTAAATGTATTTCCTATGAAGACCACACCCTCTTTGAAGAATACCACAAAATGTGTTTATAGGGATAGGATAAGGAAGTATATGATGTGTTTTCTAATAACCAGATCAAGTGACTGTTATATTGTCAATGTTTTAATGAACCATTGCATCCGTGTTCTGTACGCTGTATGGATTTGAATGTTCGTAACTACGCTGACAATATTCAGCAACAAATCAAAATCGCATGAATTCTTTTTCATACGCCCATTTGAGGGAAACACTATGAAGTCGATGGACAGTCTATGTTGGAAAATAGGTCAATGATACCAATGCTTTATGATCAACCCCAGAGGAATGCTTGACCTACGAACAAGTACTACTGCTCAGGAATTAAGAGTGCCATACAAAACAACACAAGGATAGATTTGTGAGAACTATGTATTTTATTGCTTATCTTTCTTTTGTTGAAATATTTTTTTTTTTGTTTTCTTGTGTACTATGCTATTCAAGATATGTTTCTGGATTAAGAAAAATACAATGAGAAGAAAAGCATACATGTGGATTGCAAGAATCACACAAGATTACGTGTTCATATCTTATTATCAATAAGTACAATTTCAACAATACTTTGTACACCAAATGTTGCATACGTCAAAATTCCCATTTTTTTTATTCTTCCTCCAGATAATGTTTGATCGTTTGTATTCAGCTATTTCAGATATACGTGATGGGAATAACCCTAACCGTCGCATTGAGTTTCATTTCCAGTAGAAGGATAGGATATATTATTGTTATTTTAATGGTATACTGAGTTATTGACATCATTCAATTTATGCCCGTCATAATATAGGCACCTCCCCCGAAGGTTATTCGAAGCTTGAGATTGTGTTCAACATCCTGTTGACAGTTCTCAGTGTTATTTTTACTGACGTAGAAAGCAGGGTAATTGTAAAAGAGTCTACTGCGCAACGTCTTGACTGTATACACAAGTCATTAAACTCAACTGCGAGTTCAGCTTATGATATTGTCATGTCTCGCTTTAGTAGCTACATCAGACTATATTCCTAAAAATGTGCTGACCAGTGCAATACTCAGACACAAATGGTGTACTCATTTTTCTTTTCTTCTTTTCTTCCCCTCCTTCCTCTTCTCATTGTTCTTCTCCTTTTCCTGTACTTTTTTTTTTCAATTCCTCTGTATTTTCATTTTTAGTTTTATTTTGTATCATCTTCTTTCTATTTTTCTTCTATTTGCTACTCCTTCAATTGGCTCCTCCTTTCAGTTTGATGGAAGAAGGCGGAATGCAATCATTCCCCCTAGCTACAAAAAAACCTCCTTAAAGACTTCATTCGTAAGAAAGCGGCTGTTAAATGACAAAAAAAAAACAATCAATAGAAATAAAACTATTAATAAATATAACAGTTGTGAAACACAAATGAAATGTTTGTAGAAAGAAATAAAAGTTTAGGAAGTTATTTAAGAAAAAGAGTACTGTGACTCAAACTTGGCGTATCAATCACAAAAACATTTAATGAGGAAAGGAGCCCTGTTAAACAATCAAAGAACAAATCATTAGACCTTAAACTATACAGAACATAAAACAGAACATAAAACACAAATTTCAATGGTCCTTCAAAGAAACAACAGTTCAGGAAGTTATTGACCAAAAAGGGTACAACTCAAACTCGTCGTACCAATCAGAGATGCATAGCTTCAAGGGTCAGGTGATCACTTTATTTACCCATCTTAACAAATCGCTAACCATTTCAACTTCCTCCCTGACCGATCGGGTGTTCGGAAATCGCGTGGCCTGACAAGGAACTTATTGACATCCTTTTCGGATCACTTTCTCCCTCTTCACCAATTGTTCTTGCGGTTTTTATCGTATTTCTTACAGCATCAAGAAAAAAGAAAGGTGACTTATCTTTAATCAGGCAGAGATTGCACATGTTTGTGCACGTTAGCTAATTTCTCTGTTTTTATCACGCCAAATTGACAACCAGGTTCCTGTTGATTGTAATTGAGACTGAGTCAAAGTGGATCATCAAAATAACACTTTTTGTTTCGCAACTTGGGGCGTTTTGTGGAAGGAAGTGATGAACTTTTTGTTACAAAAACAATTTATATTTCTTGTTCATGAACAACCAATTATTTCTTTTAAAGATTCTTCCAAGCAACATGTATGAAAATACTACATACAGTAAAAATTGCAGCCCTCCTCATTTTTTCTAGTTTCCTTCACTTCAATTAACATGACCATCTCTTAAATCAAATCAAAACTAATATCACCATTGAGAGATTCAAACTCATTTCATGTGTCCTCTGTAAAACTGTCAAAATATTAAGGCCATTGTAAGCCTGTTTATTACAATGATGTACAATTTAGTGAAAATAGCCAATTCCATGCATTATTCTCTTACATAATATCATAAAGACATTTGCATTCCCTGTAAATATGAAATTGAAATACGTTTGTTGAGTCAGTTCTAAAAGAAAAAATGAGAAAAACCCATACTTTGCAGGAAATATGTACCCTTTTTTCCCTTTTTATTAATATTATTGATAAGATAAATCTACAGTTGGATCAAGAGAAGATATCCTGTTGTTCACCTAATGACCGCAGGTAGATGAGAGATGTAATGAAAAAAGGAAAAGATGAAAGGAAGGATGGGTGGGGGGTGGCGACATCCTTTTCGACCGGACATATTTTGAACCACGGAGGAAAAAATACTTCCACTTTTGAGGAATTTGAGGAAGTCGACTTCCTGCCAAATCGGCCCAAAGTTTCTTTTTAATGAAATTCCATCTAACTAGATTTAAGGGTAGATTAAGGCAATTATTATCTTAAAGGAATTATTTTTCAAGGGGTGGGGTGGCAGTAATAGTTTACTATTTTATAAAGTTGGTTCCACATTTCTTTATTTCACATTGTTGATACTTCAAATAAGCATTTCCTTTCTCTATCTTTTTGAGAAATATATTTCGTAAATTACTGTACATTGTCAATTCACACTGCTTAATTTGGAAGTAGCAAATTTAAAAAAGTGCTCTTTGATATATGCCTTCCCTTGCTATAAAATGCAAGAACATATGAAAAGTATTAATGTGACTGCTTGACACACGTATCATAAAAACAAAAAATTATTTAAAAAAATCAAAAAAATATTTACATTCTATATAAATTAAGTAGATATAATTTGCATCTTAAATTACAAACAACAACTATACATTCATATCGTTGTAATATTTAGCCAAATGATTAGAATATACAAAGCAAATTTTGACAAAGTGTAGAGAACTAAAACAGTTATTCTGAAGAAAGGAAAAAATCAATCATACCTGTAATTCACAATTTACAATTTAATGAAATGTTAAGAAATGATCAATGGCACTCAAAATATGATTCAAAATGGGACATACAGTAGGAGAAAATCTGCAGAGTTACAATCAAGTAATATGGCTAAAATCAAATAATTAGGTGAAACCAAATAATGAGGTGTACACCAAAATAATTATATTTGCAGTTAACATAGATAAGAAGCATCCCTGCAAGAAAAGCCTAAAATATTTATATTTTGGAGAGCAAATTGTAAATCTTCATGTAGCAATAAACAGTTGTGTTGCACATGAAAATATTTAATTTTCCTTCAAGAATGCATTATTCCTGTACCTTTTTTTTATTTCAATAGTGATTAACAATTAGATCCAGCATTGTTGGTGTCATACAGATAAGGATTTGAGAAAGAATGATATACAAGTGGAGGATATCATAGATAGAATTGTTCATATAATCAATTTATTTTTCTATAATCCCTTTGATCCTAATGACATGAAAAAAGGCCAAACATAACTTCAACACTAATGAGATACATTTCTTTGACTTAAGTCAAAGTATAACCATACAAAAACTTACAAAAACAAAAATACAAAAAGACTTTTCAATCAGATTACTTTACCAGTTGAAGAATACACCTTGTGGGGTGGAATCCTGGAATTCTTTAAGTAACCTCAAGAACCAATTTCAACAATGTCCTACTCTCAATAAAAAAAGATGACAAATTTGATCCAATTCGCAGTGTATATTTCCAGTCTGTTGGCACTGCTGCATGGAGAAAATGAGAATTCAGAAATAACTTCTAAACACCTTCAAAGTAGGAGGTGGTGGAGTCAATAAGACGCAAGGGACAAGATGCAGACATTTCCCTTGAACCAAAAACAAACCCGAAATTAATTCCATCTGAAATCCATACCCCAGTCGGAGCATTCAATATCACTAATTTCTTCGCATAACCAGCCAGAGTGGGCAGAAAACAGACTGAAACCTTCAGCAAATTCCTAACGGGTATCGGCCGATCGGTTTTCCATTAGTCCCTTTTGCGCCGTGTGTAACGGAGACGTGCAAGTAGACTGGCGAGGGTGGCTGGGTTACACTTAGCTGGCCTCGGCTGCGACTAAGATATCAAATGAAAGGATTATGTAACCAAGATAGCTAGACCCCCCCTATAAATTACCACCCACTGCCATCTCCTTCATCTTGGCTTCTAAGTAATTAGCGAAGACAGATATCACATTGGCACATTAACACTCTCATTACAGATACAAGCACGCGTATAGACTCACCTTCCCAAGCTAGGAATCGACGCGATCCTAACGGCGGACGACATAGCTGCTAATTATTGCAGTCTCAGCACAACAGGAGGAGGAGCAGTGATAATACAGATATGCTCGTAATAATTTGCACCAGCACCAAAGTGAAATCACAAATGCCCAACCTCTGTCAAACTGGAGTAATCACAAGAAAATGATATGGAGGGAGCCGCAACCGCCCGCTTTTTCTTCCAATCTGAGGCTAACTTTTTCCTGCTCTCTCTCTCCCTCTCTCTCTCTTTCTCTCTGGTTTTCTCTCTAGAGATCTTACCTACCAGCGTAAAAAAAAAAGAAGAGAAAATAGATCAACGCCACAGGACTGAGGAAATACAGTATCACACCACCAACTCATCCACACAGCTTCCTCTTGGCCAAGCTTTTCATGTATCCTCCCTTCGCTTTCCATTTCTCTCTTTCTCTTTCTTTCTCTCTCTCTTTCTCTTCTCTTTCTTTCTCTTTCTCTCTCTCTCTCTCTCTCTCTCTCTCTCTCTCTCTCTCTCTCTCTCTCACTCTCCCTACCTATCTCTCTCTCTTTTTACATTCTCTCCCTGTAAACTCTCTATCTACTCTGCCCTCTCTTTCTCTCTCCCTCTCTTTCTGTATCTGTCTCTCTCCCATTCTATATTAACTCCATGACTTCCTTCCCCTCTCACTTCTGCTTCTATTTTTTCTCTCACTCTCTCTCTCTCACTTCCTCCTCCTCCCCCCTTCTCTCTGTCTCCCCTCTTCCACTCTCTCTCTCTCCCACGCCTCTCCCACGCCCACACACTCTCTGTCTTCCCCACTCATTGCCAATTATAAAACCCAGATGAGCTCACAAGCTTGTTGTGATGTCATGAAGTGGATAATGGGGTGATGAGGGTCATTTGCATATCGCTCATGCATATTCATGACTGCCTGTCCTGATTCTTCTATTACATTCAGTATTGAAAGCTGAACAAGTTCTTGGTACAATGAAACTGCTTCAATTACAATTGTCTTTATTTCAGCACACATATCCCCAGAGGCTACATTTCTTCAGGTGACAATGAGATTTAATTAGATTGCTTGAAATAGTGATTTAACATGTATTATTTTATGTATTTCTTTCATTGTTTCATTAATATTTCCATACAGAAAAACACATCACCCACAGCTACTACAAATGATTCTACTTCTACTACAACTACTACAATTACTTCTCCAACTACTACTTATTATTATTACTACTACTACTTCTATTACTATTGCTTCCCAATAAAGCCTGTATTAACATAACCTGTACATAAAGACCACCTGATTATAAAGCAAGCATTTCTTGCATCCATTGAGTGGTATATCTATAAACATATTTCACTGCTCTACTAATATGACTTCTACTACTACTGCTCCTATAATCGTTTTCCTCTTCTTCTTGTTTGAACATGTCATACACACAACAAACAGTATCTGCAAGACGAGGAGTGACATATTTTAAGATAACAGCTTTATAAGCAAACAGACATTTCATGGGCAACACATTGTCTCATATTCAGAATCGAGGTTTAATGCAAACAGTGCACTAAACACAGGCTAACTTTATGGGACGCTGAATAAAACGTCATGAAATGTCATCATTGATTCAATATCATTGATTCTGTCCTCGGAATCACTATGGTATATTGAGTTTGTCCACATAAATGATTACAGCGAATAATTGGAATCACCTATTTTTGTGATTCTGTGATGAAAATCAACGATTTTGTGACAGCATCAATGATTTATGTAGCACCCCATAAAGTTAGTCTACATTCAGTAAGCGGTCAAAGTTAAACAGCTATTGTGAATACAGGACACTGAAAGCTGAGTTAAACCCTTCGATGCTGTACTTTGTGAAAGTTGTGTAAACATCACTGCAGTAAGGCGACAGTGGTAGGTAAGGAGTAAAGGACTTACCTGTAATACTGTGAAGGGAACTCGGATTTCGGCTGACGAAGGTTCATGTCCAATGAACTTTGACCCGAACTTGACCCTACACATAAAGAGAGAAAACAAAATACAAGGAAATGTTTGAAACATCTGTGTATACAAAATGACATCATAATGAAACTTGGTACAAACCTGTATTAAGACAGTCATGACATGCAAAGTGGAATTTTCTTTTTATTTCTCATGGACCAAAATGCTAATACAAGGTTAGCATGAAAATAGGGAACAGGCAAACAATCATGTTTGTAATAGTGTATTTTTTTTATAGAATAAATGGATACCTACATAACATATTATGAGAGTCACAATGTATAATATCTCTTTAGGATATTGCCAAGAAATGATGTCATACTTCTACACTAGTCAGCTTGAAAGATAGAATACAGCGAGGATGAAGAGATAGGGACTGCAGGAGAGAGGGGCGGGGTGGTTATGTGGATGGTTTAGTTAAGTACCATGGAATGGGGTGGGGGGGGGGGGGTGGGTAGGGCAGAGTGGAGGAGCCATTAATCTTACCATTATCTAGGTGGGGCATGAAAATGATTAGGATAGGAACCATGAAGGGGTGGGGGGGGGGGCGAAAGGAAAAGCTTTGAATCTTATCATTTTAATTTTAATGTTGTGCGTGCATTGCAATGAAGGTTGTGCCTAGCACTGTCAGATCTAATGATGATAAATAAACACTGCAGTAAAACACAGCAGAATTAACACACAAGAAAAATTGCCTCCATCAAACACACAGCAACTACATGTACAACAAATACCATCAAATGACGCATACAATCTGCATAGTTAATGAAAGCGTTCACTGGAGGTCTAAATACCATGTGTTTGGTATTCTGACCTACAATAAATTACAAATATGAATAAATTATTCGGCTTAAATTTATTGTTCACTTAGCACGTGCCTTGCTCTGGTTAAAAAAAAAACAAAGCTTGTTCCCAGTTTAGCAATGATTAATGTTGGGGACTTAATAGAGCCACAACAACTGTGACTGAAATTCCATGTGTAAATATTGAAGTCCATTACATGATGCATGTGTAAATTCCTTCTATTATCCAATATAATTTTGTGATGTAAGTTTCAGATGGTCTTTGTTAGAATTTTATTACCTGTCTTGGATTAATGCCAAGTTTATCAGATACTTTTCATCACTTATTCTCTGTCTTATATTGGTTCTAAGATATCTTTATATATCCTTGTAACAGATCTTGTTTATATATATAAAGTATGTGAGTAACAGGATCTCAATAACTTCTCCCCTTTTTTATTTCACCAGACATTATGGTGCCACATTAAATATTTGATCAATGCAATATAAATCGCTTCCTCAACTTGTGACTAAGATTTCTCCCCCTATTTAGTATTGTACTGCCATTTTCTAAAAAATCAGCTTTCAACTCATGTCAATCTCGGGTAAATCATAGAGCAGCTCAAAAATCAGTGTCCTATTAAATAATGATCATTTCATAATTATAGCTTTTAAACTAATCTTGAAACACTACTATTACATGTTTGATGAATGTGAGCGTTAAGAACACTGCAACATGATGGTGCAAAAGATGATGGAGTTAAAACAAACTGATTTATCCAAATATCACAAAGTCCTTTTGAGGGACAGACTGATGAGAAACAAAGCATAATAAATGTGGTTTCATTTTAGTTTAGTTTACATTGATAAATTCAACACTGTTAAAAGGAACAACATGCATCTCGTACTAAAAGTTTTTCTACAATAAATAGGAAACTAGTAACATATATTTTGATCTGTGTGTTTTATTGAGCTATGATCATATCCAGAATAAGATACATGGATTTCCACCAAAATAAAATTAATACTGAATTTGAAGAAGAAAATGTCCGAAGTAACTTGAGTTCAACTACCACACTGGTGATATGTTAGATGAAAAATAAAATGGTGAAGAAGAAAGCAAAAGGTTGAGTGAGCAAATAAAAATAAGAAAGCCCTCACCTTGGAAAGTTTCTAGGGAGGAGCCATAGCTACTATCAGAAGCGCTAGGGGTAACACTGCTGCTCAGGGGTTCGGTTTTGACTGCTGGGGTGGGGAAGGGGGTGAGTGAGAGGGTGGGGAAGGGGGATGTAGCGTTGAGATGGGGAATGGTGAGGGGGGGGGGGTCCACATAGGAAGAGGGATGTGGATAGTGGATGTTTCGGTACAAAGCACAGCATAGGAAGGGGAAAAGGAGGGAAGGGAAGGGGGGGTGGGAGAGGGGGAAAGAGAGACAATGAAATGGTGATGGGGAAGGGTATGGGGGAAGGGAGATAATGAAATGGGTACGGGGGAAGGGTATGGGGGGAGGGTATGGGGGGAGGGTATGGGGGAAGGGAGATGGGGAAAAAGGGATGAAGAAAGGGGGATGAGGAAAGGGAGAAGGGGGAAGGGGGAAGAGGGATAGGGAGGAATAAGAATAAGCATGAGGATGAGAAAACAAATGGAGGAGAGGATAGGGGAGAATGGGGAGGAGTGAATGAAGTTGCGTGGGTTACAGAGTAATGGTGAAGGGTAGCCAATAAGATGAATAATAGGTAGAATTAGAATGTGAATGCAGTGCCAGGTATGAATTTAAGCAATGCAATGAAAACGTGAAACGAGTATTCAACATAATTAAAATGAGTTTGCAATGTGAAGGTAAATGATGTGGGAGAAAGGAGAGGGAAAATAAAATTTGATTTTTAAATAAGACCCCATTTACACTCAAGAAAATTGCGTGGCCGGGCCGGGCCGGGCCAGGCCGCGCATTTCCCCGCTGTGGGTGGTAGCGTGGCCTGGCCGCGCAATTTGTGCGTTTACACTATACAGCGAAAATGCGTGGCCAGGCCACTGACATCAACCCACCGTGCGAGGCGCACTGCACGTAAACAAAAGGTTGAGCATAATGACGTCATCTGACATCAGCGGAATTTGCATAACCGGCCGCGCTTTCGGCCCGGCCTGGCCTCGTTTGTGTTCATACTACGAAAATTGCGTGGCCGGGCCGTACTCAGACTACCTCCTGAGCTGGTCTCAGTACGGCCCGGCCCGGCCCGGCCCGGCCCGGCCTTTTCGCATTTTTTTGTGTTTACACTACAGAAATTGCGCGGCCTGGCCCGGCCCGGCCCGGCCCGGCCCGGCCCGGCCACGCAATTTTCTTGAGTGTAAATGGGGTCTAAGCAGAATGATATTGCAAAAATGAAAAAGGGGGTTGTGGTATTTCACTTTTATTTTACAACTTGAGAAATGACTATCATTTCAAATAAAGAAACAGAATTACAATTACACAAAAATCCACTTGAAATTAATATGCATGTGTGGAATATGAAAATAATGTAAAGAGATAGAAATAAGCATCATATTTTTCCACAAGGACACCTGTTATGAACATTAAATAAATGGTGTGTGTATACACAATAAGAATAGAGAGAATGCCTTATAATAATAAGAGTGGTGAGATATTGGTGCTACTGCAGACTCCTGTTTTCGATCACATGCCCCAAATTCATTCTCAAATCGATTGCAAATCAATAAATGAAATTATATATTTTTTTCTCCACAACTTGAGTTCCCTCTTCAACCAATATCTCAGTTCATATATATTCCTTAATGCAGTGTTCTATCCACTGAAGTGATGATATATAGAGTACTATAATACATGAACGTGAGCATATTCCCTTAACAAAGCACTTCCCTAAATTAGAATCAACCATTAAAACAGACAGATGGCATAAGAGCAACTCAAATACAGTGGTGCAATAATGATAAACTGAGGAAAGATGGCAGAAACAAAACACACATTGGTTACTTTTCAATTGTAATTTTGTAGATTTTACCCCAGTGTGTTGTGCAAACAATGGGGTGCTTTATAAGACAAACATAATTAAGGTATGATAACACTGGGCTGAAAAAATATGTCAATATCTACTTGATGGAATGTCAACAAAGTGAAATATATGTGCGCAGACCTAGCCTTATTTTCAGATTGTGTGAGAGCGGTAAAATCGTGAGAAACATTCCTAAATATCTCAGTAACAATTTTGTTTTTACAAATTCAACATGATTTTAATGTTTGCAGACATTTTCAAATTATGCATCTTATAAAATCACAACGTAGGTTTTTTTTATGAAGCAAATTGTCATCTTTATCCAAGAACAAATCAAATCATTTTCCTCAGATTTTCATCTCAACAATTGAAATTGGACCATACTGCATTTTTTGTTCTCTCTAATTCCCTTCAGCTTTCCTCTGTATTGATTTCCCTCTCCACTTCTCTCTCTCTCTCTCTCTCTCTCTCTCCCCTCATCCTCTTACATCTGTTCCATTCTAGCATCACCTCATCTCTCTCTCTCTCTCCCTCTCTTTATCAATCTTTCCCCTTCTCTTCCTCTTCGTCTTTAATACCCCTCTATCTATACATCTCTCTCTCTCTCTCTCTCTCTCTCTCTCACTCTCTCTCTCTCTTTCCCCTCTCCAATTGTACATTTCTCCCACCTCTCCTGTCTCTCTCTGTCTCATTGTCTCTCTCTCTCTTTTTCTCTTTCTCTTACTCCATCTCTCTCTCTCTCTCTCTGTCTCTCTCTCTCTTGCTCCGTCTCCCTCTCTCCCTCTCCCCCTCCCTACTTGCTCCCTCCCTCCCTCACGCACGCACTCAATCAATCAGTCAGTTTGCCATGCTCCACACACTGTTTGTTTTATGTCTGTGTCATATGCCCTGAATGTCAATTTATTAGTTTGGGCAGAATTCTGATTGAGAGTGAAATTATCGATGTGTTTGAGAAGCAATCTGTGTACTCTTCACGAGATGATATAAGTGACACATCAAGTCTGGGAGACAAGAGAAAGAACCAAGGCTCCATTCACTCTCAGCAAGGTGCATTTTAATGCATTCTTCTCCTCTATAGTATGTACAGTTTATCTCCCTCTCCCCTTCACCCATGCCCTTTCCCCATCATCTCGAACGATACACTAAATATATCCATTTTATATGAACTTCGTAATAATGTTATGATATCCTTTTCTCTCTCTCTCACCCACCCCCTAGCCTTCAACCTTAACAATATGCTACACACATTTATTTCATATCAACTACACAGCATCTCTATCCCTCTATTACTAACCACTCTCCTTGAGTCAGACCAAACATTGAAAGATACTTTTCCAGGATGAACTATTGAATCCTGTTCAGTTGATCACTGTTGTAGGTGTGATGATCCATCCACTCCTGATTGGTTTTCTTAATGGCAATTTACTCAGAAATTACCCTAAAAATTGATTATCAATTGAACATCCCCCTACCCAAACCCCCCACCCCCCAAAAAAGAAAATATATGAATCAATAAAGAGTCACAGAATTCATTAAAATCACTTGAAACATTCCTAATTTCCTTGCATTTGAGTCTTTTCGGATCTGACTTTAATTTTTTTTGAGGAGCCCATCAGGAGTCAGACGACATGCAGTGATGCCAGGGTTCAGCCAGCGTTTGTTGCCATGGTGACGAGGAAGGGGTGGGGAGAGGGGCGAGGGATAAACGGGCTTTGCCTACAGGTTATGTACGACGATTGAAGAGAGAGAAGTCGGGGAAGGGGCAGCTAAGAAAATACATCACAGGCGCTTGAGGGGGGAAAATTCTACCCTAGAATTCAGCGAAAGAACTGCCGGAATCGAAAAACAAATCTGTCATAGCTATCTAAAGGACCCGTTAAAGTAGATACTTTTATATATAAAATAGAGAGTTTTGTCAACAGAGTTGGAATGGCATGAAGGAGAATTTCAGCTCGAGAGTAAATTTTTCAAAATTGCATGGATATAAACCATCTGTTTTGTCTCTATCTTGCCTGTTTCAGTGCTTTTTGCTCCTTTTTAGAACCTAATGTTATGGTAAAGCTTATTATTATCATTATCATTTCCTTTATCATAGTTTTCTTATTTACTATTACCTTCATTATTGTAAGAGACAGGGAAAACACAAATTTGAAATATGAAATGACGCCATGACAACATAAATCTTAACATTTTTCTGAAGAAATCGCACCTAAAATGCAAGTTCATATCAACATTTCCCATAATGTTTTTACTATCAGAGCAGTGATGTGTTCTTATGTTATCATAATAGTCTATACTCTACGAACCTAGCTGAAGTTAACTCTCTACGTACTGCAATTGTATTACGGCAATAGCAATACACACAAATCCAATGGAACGTCATAACGTCCGGCACACAATGGATTAAGGCCACTTGAGGACACGATGTCTACAACCAACAAAACACACATCAAATGGGACAATTCTGACGACAGGATACAGAGAATGGAAGGAAGGATTACAAGACAAAAAGCCGGTGGATAAGGGGGGTAGGAGAGGGGCTATTTAAGTCAATTCACGTCTTTGTAGGGGTGCCTGGGGAGCGCGCAACAACACGAGGAATGGGGCAGAAACAGGGCCAAAATGCTGAGTGACGAATTGATATTTAGACTGACTGGCTGAGCAGGAAGAGGATGGGGAGAGAAATCAGAAATATCCTTTTATTCCCAGCCATCGCTGCTGCAGCCATCGTTGCAGCCGGCCAACAAATATGGCGAAGGACTACGAACGTCGGTCTGACGGCCTGACGGCGATGGGAAATTGAGGATTATTTTGCTGTAAGGCAGAATCCCCAATCTTTAAAGACAGCATGTCTCTACTGCAGGTCAATTTTTTTTTAAAACAATGGAAAATGGAAGAAATACTGTATTAAGAACCTCCCTCTAGATTTCGAGGAGGTTTTGGTCAGGTCGTCCGAAACCTCCCCGTTCTTGCAGCCCAGAGACGGGAGACCGCTGTGTACTATGTATTCAATAGGAGCATGCTCGTGATGCCCCTGCACATCGCGCACTGACAGGGACAATGCGATTGTGAATGCAGACTATGGCCTTTACGTTTCGAATATAAACATTGATAGTTTTTCACTTTTGTGGTTCGTGGAGCTATGAATTTGAGATTTCACACACGTTATTGTAAGGATATGTATACAGTTGAATCCTGCTGAGTTTCATGACTTTTTGCAAAAGACACACCCTGTCTTTAACTTGTGTTATTGATGATACAAAATGCCCCTGAAGATTTCAACAGCATATGACTGTGGTAACTGCACTAATCTTCTGTTGCATATTACCACAATGGTTGTAATGGTAATATAAGGGGCAATTTCAATTATATAAATATAAAATGAAGATTTCCCACAAGTCATACAAGATGATTCTATTTGGAATGATGGATTCTTTTTTCTTCAAGTATTAGCATGGACGAAAAAGCACAGAACGAGGTCCTCATAAGATATAAACTCATTTCAATTATCAATGAAATAATGTTGACATGTAGCAACATGTGAACAAATGACAAATTAATTTGCTGGGGCTAACTTTTTAGCATGATATCATGAAATGAACATCCTAAACTATGTTTTGTAGTATGCCAGATAGGGACCTCTTTTATCATTCACAGAAGCTCTCACATTGCAGTGGCTTTCATGGCCCTGTGCTACTTATGTAAATCCGTTCTACTAATAAGTTAATATAGCAATTTAACGATGACACTATTTATTACTCAAGACATCAATATATCTTGCTTTCAAAAGAACAGTTGTGACAAATTCTTGCATTGCATCTCTCTATAGCTTAATATGCAGAGAAATATTGAATTATTAGATATGATAAATTACAATATGACTGATTACTGAAGGTGTAGGAGGAGAGGGCTACTACTAGACCTGTATGTATGAGTGGGCGAGGTGGTCTGGCAAACACGGGAAGAAAAATATATATATATATATGTATATATACATATATATATGGTGACTTCATTTCATTTTGTCGCCATTTCAATCATGGCGATGCATACCGTAATGATGCATTTCATTCAGTTGAAATTGAAAATGTCCACACGCTGTGTCAATATTAGCCTGCTGTACCTCTCTACGCAAGTGAGCTTCAGTCCCTCTCACATTCTCTCCTCCCTCGCCTCCTCCTCTCTCTCCCTCTCTTTCCCTCTTTTTATATTTTCCCTCCATCTATCTCTTTTTCCATTCCCATCTATTTATTTCTCTCTCTCCCCCTATCTCTCCATCTCCCCTTTTTATCTCTCTCTCTCTCTCTCTCTCTCTTTCTCTCTCTCCCTATCTCTATCTCACACTTTCTACCTCCCTCTCTCTCCCTTTCACTACACCTATCTTTCTCTCCCTCTCTCTCCATCTCTCTGTCCATCACCCCTCATTACATCTTTTTCTATCTATTTGTATGCCTGTTCATTTGTCTATCTGAACGTCCAACTCTGTTTATCTCTGTCTATCTATTTCTATCCGAACTGCTATTCTACCTCACTCCCTTTCTCTCTCAATCTCTATCCCACTCTCTACCCCCTTACCTTCATTCACACTTCCAAAATTTTCTCAGTATTGAAAAATAAACTCACTCGTGTTGATGACAGCGGAGTCCTTTACTAGCACGACAGTCCGCAACAGTCTCTAAAACCCGTACTCAATGTGATTGAATTTATATATGAAGATACTGTCTGCAAATAAATCATTTTTACTCTTTGAAAGAGTAGGAAATTAAATGTGTATCTAGAAATGGAGATGCTCCGACACAGTAGGCTGGAAAGAGATAATAAAAATATGGAGGCAAATTTGACTTTGATAATGAAAAGTGAGACGGGGGACGGCACACTAGCAACGAGAGACGACTCACAGGGATGGAATAATTGAGAGAAACGTAAAACGGCGATCATTGCTAGGCGCGAAAAGCATACAGCCTTCCCATTATCTGCACAATTGATACATTGTGTACTATTGACACCCTTTTCAATATATCATGACCGTTGCATAATTGCACATACTCGCTTACAATCATGCTGAATTTTGATAAAATAATACATATTTTATCAAGACAATCAAATGAGTCGAAAGCGCAAGTTCTGTCAGCATATTTCATTAAGCTCACAATTGTGCACTTTATGGGGTTTTGTCCAAGTGGTATGATGTAATAAAGTGTCCATTTTAAATGTGATTTATTTGATTATGAAGAAATATGAACTTTTTTTCCCAACAGCAATGAATTGACCGCTTTATATTGAGCTCATTTGGCTATGCAGAAAAAGGACTTATTCATGAGCAGCAATGAATAGTCCATTTTCTTTCTACTTAAAAAGAAAAATTAACTTTTGAGTAACATCAATAAAAGCTACATTATAATGTATAAAAAGATTGCAATGTTTATAGCAAGATCATTTTCAAAAGGGGATGTATATCTTCACTTTGATACATTAAAAAGAACATTGATTTATTCAACATATTACTGGTGCCATGTAAAAATCATTTTTTTCTTGGGTTAACCTCCACTGAAAATCATTCTTTATAGGACTCCATTAGTTTTGAATCACATTTTGTATCCTTTTGTGGCCTTCATGACCTATTTGTGTCATTTATCTGGACACTCTAAGCTGTCTAAACTGGTTTAATTAAGATTATTCCCTGACCATCACCGTATTGATTAAACATTGACCATTGTAGAGTATTCTTTTTAAAACGTGATTCAGATGCACTGTCCACTGTATCCAAAGAAAAAAAAGGGGGGGGGGGGGGCAAGGGGATCGAAAGAAATATAGACGGAGACAGAAAGATGGGAAAAGAGAGAGGGGGAGACGTAAAGAAACAGAGGGGGAGAGAGAAGGGAAGAGATAGAAAATGGCTGTAGGAGAGAGAGAGAGAGAGTAAGTAAGAGAGAAAGAGAGAGATAGAGAGACAAAGAGAGAGAGGAGAGGGGAGAAGAGAAAGTGTGAAAGAAGAAGAAAGAGTGGTAACAACGCCTTCTCACCCACAAGCCATCCACATTATGAAGTGCCGCGCGCCTCTGATGGGAGGCCGACGAGTGATCACCACTCTCAGCACAAGCTTTAAGTAAACCCCAACTCAAACAGAGCTAGGCACTATTAACCAAAAGAGAGACAGAGAAAGCAGTACTTCGGCAAAAGCAGCGGCACTTACGCCAGTAGTTACAACGGACTAGTCCAAGAAGCCAGGGGGAGGCTGAGAGATGGTAAAGCGATTGGTGTGGGGGGAGGTGTGACGTTGATAACAAGATCGGTGTTTAGCTTGGTGAAGTTTGCAAAGAACAGGGCCAGGGAAAGAATTTTCCCAGTCTGGACCCAAGGGGGAAAACACATTGATTTTTAGATTGAAAGCCAACTTCTTGAAAATTCATTTGCAACTGTAAAGGATAAGTCTGCATGAACTTGTGGACAATCCTTTGATACCCAACAAAACTTTGATGTTATCTCTGCATTTCATGTTACACTTATGTGTATGACTTTCTTTTTACTCCTTTTGTCCTTGATCTAGCTTCTTCTTTTCTCTCTCTCACTCTCTCTCTCTCTCTCTCTCTCTCTCTCTCTCTTCCCTGCCTTCTCCTTTCTCCTTTTGAATGAGAGAGCAGTATTTGATAAGAAGAGTAAAAAAGAATGCATAAATGCTCTCAATTCCAAACCAGGAAAAGCCCATTGACGCATTACACAAGCCATACACCTTTAGTATTGGGAGTGTTAAATGCAGAAATCTCAGAAATTGTACAAGGCAGGACAGGACCTATTCGGGTCTGTAAGGACCCTACAATTTTCACGATGGTCTGCACGTACTAAGCTCAATTAATTGGAAGGAATTATAAACCAGAGAGTTATCATGCTGATTTCAACCTCCCAAAAATTCATAGGTCATTGCTGGGTCAACCTATGTCACCTTTTTGACACCCACCTCTGATATTTCACACCTGCAATGAAATCATCCCAGTGCTGATTATCGTGGGGATGCAAGTTTTAACTCTCTTGTTACCATCGGCAAAAAGATGCGTTGTACATCTATAGGGTCTTCAAGGTGTAGGTAGTACTGCAAGACTTAAATGTGAGGAGCTGTATTTAAGACTGTCTCTTCCTCCTCTTTCTTCCTTGTTTCTTTTCATATATTTCTTATTTGTTATGCCCTTCTATCTTCTTCCAATTCTGTTTTTTTTCCTTTTTGTGTGTTTTTGTTTTGCTCTTGTTTCCTTTCATTTTATCCTTTGTGTCTTTTAATGCTTAAACATATATTTCTCTTCTCTCTCCTTTTAATTCCCCTGTTCTTTAACATTCATTTCTTTTTCATGCAATATCTCTTCTGTTCTCCTTCTTCTCCTCCTTGTTACCTTTCTCAACACATTTGTGTTCATACATTTTCTATATTCTTCCAAGTAAAACTAATGACATAAAATGGAAATGAATACACATAATTAACAAATAGAATATGGCTCTAGTGTATATACTTTTTAAATCTTAAATCCGAGACAGACAGAGCTTGACAAATTTTACAGCTGCGTTCCATCGTCTGACATGACCCTTTAAGAATCTGACACAATTTTGACTCCTAACCCCCCTCCCCTCTTCTCTGTTCTTTTTTCCTGGCCGCAACGCTCCATTAAACCAGAACATCCCTGGGCACCCAGCTTGGCCCCGGCCCTGTCCTGGCCCCGTCCCTAAGCTTCCCTCAGCAGCTCGTTATTTGGGCTTTGTTTTCGTCTGCTTGGTGTTTTAAGCCTGCCCTCCCCGTGATCTCACAACAAGGCCGATGTGTTCCCAACCAGGTTTCTGTTTGGACGGGCGGCGATGCGCAGCCCAGGCACACCGGGCCGCGGAATGCGCTCCCCGCGTGCGCCAACGAAATAAAACACATACACCCGCCGCCGCCGCAGCCACCGAACAAAAAAGAAAAAAAAAAGGTGTGAGAACTTCTACTCTGTTACATTCTCATCCCATGGTAAGAATGGGGGAGAGATATGCGAAATGAAAATAAGAGGCTCAGAACACATGAACTATGTATTGACACATCTAGTTTTCTACAAATATTGTCCAAGTCTGTTACTTGTATTTGCTTGGTGCGGTATTAAGCAAGGCTTAGGCTTGTAAGTGGGCCAAGCAGGGTACCAAATGTGTTACATTGAGGTATGCAAGTTTGTGGGATAAGTCGATACATGTAAAACCAATATGGCGAGGGATGGCTTACAGTTTTATTACAAATTATACATCCAATTATTAGGCAAAGTTATCTATCTGAACATTTCTATTGTATTTCAAAGTTTTTACTTTGAAGCTAGTGAGGGTTTAAAGAATTAAACTAAAAGATATTAATACTTTGTTTTCCAGCTCCCCGCCATTCTATAAAGAAGGAAAATCAATCTTCTACTTTCTAACGAAACACCCCCCAACAAATCTCATCTAGCAGCTCGATAGTAAAAAAAATGCTCTTCATTAAGCCCAAATTACATACCTTCCAGCCAGAAAAAAAAAACGCTGATGATGAAAAAAAGATGATGAAGAAGAAAATATGCAGGAGAGAGTTGTGTGAGTGGGGGAAGGAGAGAGAGAGGGCATGAGGGAAATCAAGAGAGAAGAGGAAGGAGGGGGGGGGGGCAAGCATGTGAGAAAAATAGAGTGAGAGAAGAGAGAAATCGGAGGGAAGAGACAGAGGGAGAACGAAAGAAAGAGTGATAGAGAGTGATAAAGAGGTGGTCAGAGAGAACAGGAAAAGGGAAAGGAAGAGAGGAGAGAAATAGAAAGATAGAGGAAGTGAGATTGAGAGATAGAAAGAGAGAGAGAGAGGGAGAGAGAGAGAGGGAGAGAGAGAGAGAGAGAGGGAGAGAGAGAGAGAGAGAGAGAGAGAGAGAGAGAGAGAGAGGGAGAGAGAAAGAAGAGTGAGAATATATGCATTGCCATTTCCAGTTGATATCCAACACTTTTCCTCTCCAGGGTTTAGCGCTGATTGGGTGTCGCTTAATTTTGAATCCTACACTGCTATTTTCCCGAAATGTTACCTAGCACCATCACCCACTTCCTCCTCATGTTGCCCTCCATTCACTCGTCCCTTCGTTCTGTCTCTCAAAAAGCTCTCTGGAATATTACTTCCTCCCTTCTTTTGCTTTACCTATCACACTCTCATATTTCTTTCTCATATTTTGTGCTCCTCTCCGCCCCCTAGCCCTTCCATCTCTATTTCATCAGTCATACAACATCTCTACATTCCTATCCTTCTTTCTTTTTATCCTTCTCTTGTTTAGGTCTTCGCTCTCTTTCTCTCTCTCTCTCTCTCTCTCTGTGTCTTTTCTTTGTGGTTCTTAAATCTATCCTCCTTCTATTTGTTTCTTTTGGTATGCTTCTTTCTTGTTCTCTCCATCTCCACTTTCTTATTTTCCCACACATGCTAGTTTCCTACTTCATTATTAATGTAGTTTGCAACATCAGCTTTCTTCATGGATAACTTAAAAAAAATATCTTTCTATAAATATCCCGATCTTTAAACAATCTTAGACTGCATCTTTAGGCTCTTAACCTTCCATCTATTTACATTTTTCTCCCTCTCCCTCTCTCTTTCGTTCACTTGAGTCCAGTAACCCTACCCCTCCATTTTCTGAGGAATCTCGCAACCATTATGAGAGCATTTTCACTTATTTAGTGCATGAAAAGTTACAATAGGACTTGTCTTTTTATTTGCAGTATGTTAGACTTCACAACTACTCCATGCATTTCATTGGTTGAATCACACATGATGAAATGAAATATAGGAAGGAAGAAAATGGGGTGATAAAAAAGATCTTTTGCGAGAAGGTCATGACTTGCCAGTTCAACTATGAGGTATCAACAAACCAGGTCCAATCTATGAACTTTAAAAAAAGCCCTGTTCAGATATTGATTAAGCAATGTATCAAAAGATATTTCTAGACAGACATTCCCTTGTCTATTAAGGTATTTTGGTGACGTAATCTTTCCATTTTTAGATAACCCTGTTCAGATAATGATGTAGTATTATCCCAAAACGTATGTCTCATAATTCCTATTTCTTATCACAGTCTGTAAGTCTAAGGTTATGCTGAAGTGCTCATTTTTACAGCTAACTCTGTTCAGACAATGATGAATTTGAAACAATTTTTTTTCCAGACGTTATTCGTATTTAATCGTGATTCTTTAAGTCTAAAGTAATGATGAAGTAATATGTGAGTGTGCAAATACCCTACAGCACATTGAGTGCAAGTCTTGCAGTCTTGTCCACTGCTACACCTTACATTTTAAGAGGGTAATGATAAAGAGAACTTGTGCAAGACCATGTATGAAAAAGGCATTATGTATTCAGTCAAGACTTAGCATAATTTATATGCACTAGTCATATAATGTAGCTCATGATACCTTGCTATAATGCTAGACCTTGAGAGTTGTTAAAGTGCATTTCATCAACTAGCTAGGATATCAAGGTTTCATGAATATAACCTCAGATTTTTTATCTGGCACAGAAAGAGTTAACACACTGTTTTGATGTGGAGTGAGGTTATGATTCTATACAAACTTCACACGATTTAGATGATTTTGTGCGACATAAGATTTGCGTCTGAAAGGGGCATGATGATGTTGAGTGTGGATGAGTGTTCACAATGCTTCACTGCTATTCATTGCCCTCAGTGGGACTGAGAAAGGTAACCATTTCTCTATCGCCAGGCAAGTCTTAAGCCAGATAACATGAGTGGGGAGTGGGGTACATGATCTAATCAAGAAACAACTGTCGATTTCAGTTTCAAAAAGGAAAAGAATTCAAGCTCATTTCACTTTATGACCCGGTTGCCAAAAAAAGGATTGCGTGTTAGCAAAGAGAGGTAATAAATTAGTAATCTTTTTCTTTCTCTGATGCCCGTGTTGATCGTTAAACTGCGTGTCGGTGACAGAGGGGAAATGGAAACAATTTCTGGTAATGTTCTGCATGACTGGGTTGAAGGAAGGGTACTGTGGCCGACAGGGGGATTAAAACCCCGGTGAGTTCTTAGAGCTACCTTAGAGGGAGCGTGTTCCTCACTGTGGCGGTTCTGGCGGAGGGGAGGGAATGTCTCTGGCACTGGCTGGGTGATCAGGAAAGCCAACTATCATGGGGCACAATGAGAGCCGGACTCGCATCAGAGCTCGCTCCAAGATGCAGACTGCTTTCATTAATTCAAAAAGAGTTATCAGGAGTTGCCATGACATTTCTCAATTCTTATCGGGACTATTTCCCCTTCTTATTATTTACGGATGTTAGCAGAATACGATACGCTGTAAAAATTCTCCCAAATGGGGGTGAAGAGAGTCAATAGTTCAGCACAATTTGTTCAAAATTGAAATGAACTTAACATACAACTCTTATGTGACATATAGCAGTGACTGCAATAAAGAAAAAAATTTACATTTTTAGTACTGGTTTGATTGTATGAAGGCAGCAATATCTAAGGAACAGTTTGACAAAAACTTGATAGAACACTAAAAAATTATGTTCAAGTCCTAAATTTTCAAAGATTGCAAGCATTCGCCATTGTAAAAGTTCTGGAAACTTGGAAAAAAATATCTCTCTCCTCCGATTATTTTCATATATTGCTGGTGGGGAGAAGCTACTTTGCAGCCACAACCCTGACGACTTCATTACTGGGTCTGAATATGGAGATTCTGAATATGCAGTATACTGGGTCTGAATATGCAGGGTCTGAATATGCAGTATTAATGAACATACCTCCTAAATATTGTGAGAATGGGAACAACTACATTGTAGTTTAAGCTTCCAGACACATTCAGTTTTCAAGATTTATTACTGTGAGAGTTAAATGTGAGGAGCTGTATCTAAGACTTTTGTCTCTTCCTCCTCTTTCAAATCGAGACGATTTCCCCTTCTTATTATTTACGGATGTGAGCAGAATACGATATGCTGTAAAAATTGTCCCAAATGGGGGTGAAAAGAGTCAATAGTGAACACAAGTGAGTCTGAATGGTGCAGACTACAGAAGTCATTTCTAACAGTAGAAGCGATTTCCCACGTCATTCATGGTATCATATGCACAATGCTAGCTTCTTTGGTATCCAATGATGAAACACACTCTCCGCTACCTTACCGTGTTACGAGCATGACACAGAACGGGAAACTTTAGAAATCCCCCCCTTCCCTCCTTCCCTCCGCCCCTCTCCGTCTTACGCCCCCCTTTCTTCCATCAACACTCCTAAGCCCTGGTATCCCTCTTAATAGATGTTATCCTATGAATAACATGCCATCGTTACAGCGTAATAAAAATGTCAACATGTGATAGTTCCCCGTAAACACCCGGCAACGTAGTAATCTTCCCCTTCTCCTTCTTCTCAACGGAAGGCGCAGCGAATAATCTGCTGAAATAGAATCATCCCGTGGATTCAACCCCGCTAACGTTCCGTGACGTAGAGTCTTGAGAGCGGGGAGGTTTGAGAGCGATTAACGAGGGAATGCCTAAGTTACATTAGGCAAACGAGTGCAGACTCCTTCAACATAGTGATGATTTCAATATTCCTCAAACATGGCCGATTGAGAGGCTGCTGAAATTAAAATTGATGTAGTGTGCAGGCAACAAGGGAGCAAATGTAACTATAGTGTAGTCATATAAATATCTTACAGTATTGTGAATTTAAGGCTATAGCGATGGATTGCCAGTGTAATTGAAAGTAACAACAACAAAAAAACATGAAAAGACAGTATGCAGCAATAAAATATATAAAAGCAAATGAATGTGAAAATATTGATATCAGAATGAACCCGTCATCCCAACAAGTTGCCATTTTGAGGAGGTCATGAACTGAGATTTATAATGAAGTCTAATATATCCCAAAGATGTGCCAAGAAAAGTAATAAGAAGGGATAATTTAAATCTCAAACAGTTGCCAATTTGAGAAGCTGGTGTGGCCAATTTAAGGAGCTGGTAAATTACTGTTGGTGTCGTTTGAAGTCACTGAGCACAGATTTAGAATGCATTCTAATATATCAAAAGCAGCAAGAAGAAGTAAGAAATAGAGGCTGAAATTATCTCAAACAGTTGCCAAGTTGAGAGGCTAGTGTGTTGCCAATTTGAGGAGCTGGTGACTTACTGTCGGTGCCGTTGGAAGTCACTGAGCAGTGGTTGCTGTCAGGGGAGTTTGCATGCTGGGGAGAGCTCCCGTTCGTATTGGACACTTGGCTGTGCGGGCTCGACAGCTGCTGGATTTCCAGAGACCTGCACAAAGAATCAAGAAAAAATAAAATGTTGTAAATACATTTTTGAGTTTGTATTCATTTATTCATTCATTCCAAAGAAAAGAAGGGAAAATACAGAACATTGATATTTTTTAATGCATCATATTCATTTATTCATTCCATCTTCTTTTGCATCCAACAACAAACATATCAAATTTACATAATATAAGGCTCACATTAATATACTTAAGTAATGTATACAGGAGACGGCCAGATCTTACCTAAATGAATGTGTTAAAAGAATAATTTAGAGAACTTGATGAGACAAGTTTTTAAAGAAAGTATGTTCATGTTAAGAATTTGTTAATTTATTGTTAAATGTGTTTCACAATTGGATATGTATATTACAATAACCATAAGTTCAATAACCATTCATACTTAAGTTTCCAAGATACATTTCATACAGATTGACACTTCACATAAAAAAGCTGAGGCAGATCTAAAGATTCATGACATTCAGATGATGAGATAGAAGTCCAAACGACATATTAAGATTATTTTGTTGTTTTATTATAAATGATTGACACAGAGGACCACTCGAGGGGACACATTTACAACAACATAAAAATAGGTTTAAATTCATTTCCATATTTACAAGTGTGACCTCGGAATCCCATGTGTCAATGTAAAGACAAAGAACTTTATCTTCCTAATGAAGTTTAAAGTGACATGATAACAGCACTGTGGCACCTGCGCTAAGCCTTTCAGTGGTCAGAGGTTTGTGCCACGGGGTGGGGAGGGGAAGGTGGAGTTACACGGGAAGGGAGGAAGGGGGGGGGGTTGTCAATGCACCCATTGTGAGTAGGGTCTGTGTGCATGCGTGTAAGAGGGGGATGTGTGTGTGTGTGGGGGGGGGGGGAGGGGTAACGTGTGAAAGGAGATTCATAGTCATGTGAGTGTATCTCAATACTTCTACCCGCCCCCCCCTCCCCTCCCCCCATATATCAATAGAAGATGCAGTGGATGGGGTAGGAGGGGCAGGGGGCAGGGATATAAATATGAAAGGCTTCATGGAGATCACATGATAGACCCATCTATGAAATAATGATTTCACAGCAATCATAATTCCATCAGTAATAAGTTCCAACACTTTAATTTGGGCTGCACTTCAACCCAAGATAGAGGGATTAGGGAGGGGCGGTTGAGAAATATTAAAGGGAAAGGTTATATCAAGTTCATCAAACTCTCTCACACATGTTTTTAATTATTATAACCATACCGTTAGCGATAAGGAATTCAAAATGTGAGCCTACTTCCATTCTATATATCCACCCTATCAATGAATGTGGGCAGGAGAGGGTGGTGGGAGGGGGGTGGCAAAGACAGAATGGGAAGGGTTACATTAAGTTCAGCGGACCATCCCCTGCCCCAATGACATCACAGCGCTGCAATCATAATCCATTAAGCGCCGCGCTTTGACCCAGTTGGGAGGGGGGTCCCGCTGCTTCCCCCATTACGTCTTCCCCCGTCTGCGCATCGCTCCGCGCCGCGCCGCGACCTACATCCCGGCAATTACCCTTACGGTGCGCCCCAGATATCCCCATGTATCTTATCAGAGCGAAAACTAGATTTTTGTTCCGATTTAACAGGGTGCGACAGGAGCAGAATAAAAACACTGCTCAGCAGGGGTTACATTAGTGTTCTATTTTTTTTTCCATCCTTGCCACTGTTCATATTTTGGGAGATGACGTTTAACGGGCTTAATTGCGTGTTAGCGTATGGAACATTTGATTTGTTGTGATGACTCTTGAGTTTTGGACGAGGAGACTTAACACATGCCCTATTGCTGCAAACAATAACATCCTCTTGCACTGTCCTAAGAATGGATAGGCAACTCTCAACATGACCATACCTGATATTTGTCATAACTTCATTCGTGATGTAATGATAATGTAATTTTTCTTGAGTAATATCCAATCTAATCAATTGACTAAAATCTTGTACCAATCAAACAAATGCTGCTTTATGGGATATGTTCGATATTCAATGCAATACAACAATGGTTTACCAATAGAAACGTGGATGGCAATCAGATACCAAATTGTACATGATTTAACAAAAGTTAATATATACATCAACTTGATAATATAGTCAAATACATGTACTAGCCTGTAGATTATTGTACTTAAATGTTAACGCAATTTCAGCAACTCAATCTGATTGATGTAGTGACATCTCATCAACATAGTCATTGCTTCAAACAATTACAGAAGAAAGTATTCAATTTGGAAGGACTTGAAGAAGTTATAGCTTCCAGAAAGTACAGAGTGTATATTCATTTCAAGAAATGGAAGATACTAATCTTCTAATCTTCAACTGAATTGAGTCACATGTAACCATTCAATTTGGATATATGTACTCACATTTCTTCACATTTCTGCACGTAATGCTGTTTTGTATTTTGTCTATGAATAGTTAAAAATATATATTACTGTGAAAGCATGAATGGATAAAACCTTACAAAATGATTCCTGTGATACGATGTAATTCTGTTGATGTCTGCAAAAACATCACAATACCTTTAAATTCCTCTCAGTAAAGGGAGGAGGATTTCTTCCCATCTGAATCAGCATTGGAAACTAAATATGGATCCAACGGCGGGAGTCCAATTGGAGATTTACTAAATTGTCCTAGTAAATTTACTAGGTAACCCAATTAGAAGTCTGGATGAAACATATTTCTGTGTAAAGCCGTTCCATCAGTGGCACATTATGTTCAGCAAAGCAGGAAGCATATATGTGACTTTCAAGGTAACAATTCATATTGCATCTGCATCAAGTCTTTACATTTCACTGTTGTTGTTTTTTGCACCAGTATTATACACAAACCCCATAGATCAGTGCTTTGTTTGGCACACAACAGGGGCTTAATGCCATGTAGTAAAACCTGTATACAAAAACCAGTTAGAGAGGGAATAGTTCTAGATGAATAGGGCCCCATTGCATAAAATTTGCATAACTTTGCTCCCAATGGCAACATCGATGAAAACCGTGAATTTGATTGGCTTTTAAGCAATTGTAGTTACCACTGATGGCACAACCATTAATGGTTAGTTTTATGCAACGGGGCCCAGGTGCTCTTTATGAACAGGTTCTGTGTGAATCCAAATAACTTTAACATTCATTCTGTATGTACCTATGTTATTTGTATGTAATGATTGCATGTAACATCATTATGCTCATGCTAAATCTATGCAGAAAATAAATTATGGAATTGAGAAGCGTGTCATATAGTCAAAACAGAATTTTCTCTGCAATTGTCTACAACTGATTTACTCACTTTTGCTCTTAAAATCATTATGTATTGTTTAATTGTGTAGCAAGAAACCACACATAAACATACTGATAGTCTTTACATGAAAAGTTTATTTCAAGGTTATTGTCAGTATTTGTACAGGTGCCACTGACTTATTGAAAATACAATGCACTTTATTTTGCACTCACTGCTTATATTTTCAATTTAAAAGAAAACATATTCAAAATGTATTGGGCAGGGCTCCTCTTCTAAGTGAAATAAATTGGACACATGAAACAATGCTTTAAATATTTTGAGAGGGGCTCTTTTTAAAAAATTTACTGTAATTATTATTATTATTTCTTATAATTATTATTTGCCGTAAATTTTTAATTTACGACACCTTTCTTGAGGGGGGGGGGGGGGGGGGGAGAGGGCTCAAGGTACCATAAACCCCCTTTGAATTTCTAAGTTGAGTTCAACGTTACATGAAAGTCAGCATCATAGCATTAAATTCTCATGGAACAAGTATATAAGTCATTCAACGTAGTGCCAATTGAGGTTTTTATGTTTGAACATGAATTGATTCTCATACGTTTTAAATGTCTCTGAAGAAAAAAATAAACAGGTAAAATAGGTTTACTGCACTTAGACCAGTAAAATAACAATACAAGTGGCTTAGGCCCATTTAACCCCTGTGACAAGTTTTTCTTAGCTTAGAGTACAACCCACAGCAGTGTGTTTGTATCATGATGTCAGGCTAGAAAAATAACCCTCTCCATTTTTCCCTCAGACTAGCCCAGCAAACCATTAAATACCCTTACATTATGTAACCATTATCAATAATCAGATGCATAATATAGTTTTATAAAGTGCAACGGTCATAAAAAAATAATAATAATATATGTAACACAATTTGCAGGCATTTGAAGGAAGTCCTGATGATGGCGATATGAATGAGGGAGGGAGTGAGAGCTAATGTAGAGTACATCACTGAGATAGTCCCCCATCTCAGCCAACATCCTCAGAGCTCCAAAAATGTTTGCTCGTTCAAAATTAAGAAGTGCTCCACTAGAGCAAACACATTTGATCAAATCACAGATTCAAGATCAGAAATGTCTCTTCGCTCTAATCACACAATCAAATATAGAGACGGGTATTTGAACTTTGCGATGCACTTTTCCCTTCCTCGTTCTCTCCATCTCTCTCTTTCTCTATTCCCTTTTCGCCATCCATCGCGGCTTCATTCTTAAACCGTTATCAGCGTTTGTCATCTCTTAAGCGCAGGCCATTCTTCTTTCACAGAACCGGGACACACAATTACGGGCTGTTGGAATGGGGGCATAAATCGCTATGGCGACAAGATTGTTATCTGATTGTGGAGCGGAAATCTCTGAAGACTGAAACAACCGAGGGATAATCCAGCAAAGTACGCACTCTGGATTCCTGATGCCTAGAAATATTTCTTATAATAAAAGATTAGTGAATGACGAGTAACATGAAAATAATTCAGTGAAATTTAGCAGACTTAAAAGTATTCATGTGACAGGGCAAGAAAAAGCATTTATTCTAACTCGCGGCAATTACGGTTCTTAACACCTCATCCACCACTGTCACTTTTTTGCACACGTCACGCACATACATCACACACACACATACATTGTATTGGATTGTGTTTTGATGGGCACAAGAGGAGTTAACTCTCAATATGCCACATTAACATTTGTGCAGATTTGCACCTTTGGTATAGAACAGTTGGTCATCTCCCATGGGGAAAGTTGTTCTTCTCTTAATCAAATTGGCATAGAAATCTCTCCCCCGCGACCACCACAGAGGAAAAAATGGTGCCATTAATTGAATAACTCTTGAATTCCACTTGAATAGAGCTGAATAGTTGACTGTGAGAGATGCAGAAGGATTCAAGACATTATTGGCTAAATATGAGAATTTTATCATTTGGGGGAAAAATCAAAACCACTCACCCTGAAAAATCTATTTGTCTCAATGTGGACAAGTTAAGCCCAGCACCGCAAGATCATACAGTCTCTGATTACAATATTTATACACTTATGACTTTCTCATCATCATTTCTAATACATGCACAAATATATTTGGCTACTTTCTATGTTCTTACTTCTTCTTTATTTTTACAAATACCATTTCTGGGCCCATCAAAAATCGCAACTAAAACTTTGAAGTATATCATCAGTTTTTATAGCATGATATAATATTGTAAAATACAACAGAATTCCAAAATGAACTTTCAAGTACATTCGCAAGTTTTTATAGGTAATTGCAGCTATCGCAAATAACAAAATCTGGAAATCAAGTTTGAAGTACATGTCAAGGCTCTAAACTAATGATACTTTGGGCTATTGCACAATCCACACAAACGATCTTACAGCATTTACTGTTTCTAATCAATACTTGTCAACTTTAAGAATTTGATACTTCTGAATCAGACAAAATGGTTCATTGGGATGTGAGATGTTTACTTATGATATCTGCTGTCTTCTACTAGTTTAATCTAACAAACAAATACTTTTTTTATAACCAAAAGTCAATGTCACCTCCTGCATAGATGATTAATGGCCAGTTGAAACAATAACAGGTTTCTGTTCATATTTTCTTTGTCAGACGATATGTGGTTTTTTTTTGCACCTCACTTAAACGACTTCTCCTACAGCATGTGCGACTCGCCTCGCTCTCATTCTTTGTAAAGACATTCTTACATCCTTACTCTTTACTTTGAGTATAAAATCACAAAAACAAAGAGCTCTTTTGAAATATGTTATGTTAATCATGACTCTAACCACTGATGTCTTCACAAATAAAATATCTACCTTACATAAGAAAAAAAACAATCTTCATTTAACAATATGCTGCAGTGTCCACACGTATCTTTGCCAGTTTGAAAACAAAAAGGTGCTTCTTCTTTCCAATGCGATAAAATGATTTTTTCGAAAGATTGATCACATTGTATCTGCCTATTAAGCTGGGGAGGTCAACCTCCATTGATATGATTTAAGCCTACAAAATTCCTCAAGTAAAAATTACAGCCTGCGAAACAAAATGAAAGAGAAAGGCAGAAGAACTTTATGGCTTTTCAGAAAGAACAAGATTTACATCATCCCGCAAAGACGTCGCGCTTTGCAAGGTCCCACTCAGTCAGAAAGTTCACAAGCTAATTGGCCAGGCACTTTGCCAAATTGCAATTCTGATTATTGTTGTTGGTTTGAACGAGCAAAATGGAATGAATGTTTGATTGCCCGCGTAAATTCTGTGAAGCGCCCTTTGACAGCTATTTCGCCAATTTTGAATTACACTGAAGCCGGCAAAAAAAAAATTATTTGAGTTTTCTCCTCTCTTTCAAGACAGACCTCACTTCATTTGTGGGACAAATTTCTTTATCATCTCGTTTTGATTTGAATGCTGACTTTTGACATCCATTTCAGATTTATTTGTGCTCCCCGAGGGCCCCAAAGTACGATTACTACAAGTCATAAAATGTGAGGTTCAAACCCCTAGTTGATGTCCTCGTTTATTACCCAGGTGAGGTTTTGAGTCAGTGAGGAGATCAACTTGGTTCAAATCCCTTCACAACTTAAGGGGGATTTAACCCTCTCATTACCAACAAATGGATAGTCCTATCTTAATCACAACAGGGATTACTGCCTATGGGACTGAGGGGGTTAAACACAAAAAATAAATTGATTTGTGTAAAAATGAGCATATCAAAAAGTGCAACAAATTGATAGAAAATTACACATTTCATCAGTTCAGAGCAAGAAGGGTCTTACTGATGAGAACCAAAACGGCACTAAAACCACCATAGACATTGTACAGCACTAGTGCCCTTCTGGTTCTGAATGGGTTTGTCATTAATGCCCTTCTGGCTGTCAATAGATAGCAGCCTTTTATCAGAAAGCCACATATTTGTGAAAATTGCAATTACTAGCACTGAAATCAACTTTAACTCTCCACATGCTATTGATTCATTTTGGCACACGTAATACAGTCACATAAATCTGATAAATAATACATTGGCCATGTTTGCCTAGACAAAAGTATATATTGCAAAGTGAAATATTACATAGGATTTTTAAAAAATAGAGAACTGTCAAACACATACAAGCATATTAGCTCATAGAACAACCAGGTAGCCAGAATAAATATCTAACAATTAATTCCCTAAATGTAGAAAATGTAAATTCTTCATCCTTCCTTCTTCCTCTCCTTTCTTTTATCTTCTACTCAAGTCACATTCCCTTCTTCTACTCATTGAACCGTCCACATCCCCACCTCTCCCATCTTGACCTTTGACCTCCGTCAGAGTACAACCTGCACGAATCTGGGTTAAGCAATTTGAAGACGGAGGCGGATGACAAAAAAGGCAACTTTGACTGCAGTTTGGCTAAGAAAGTCAAAATATGACATTTGGCCCTCAAATATGCACAAGAAAAGGTGCAGAAAAAGGGGAATAATTGGTCTTTTAAGATGTCAGATTCTGAGTGATTTAATCACTCATGGCCATCGTAAGATCTCTCTTTTTCAGCCCCTCTTTATTGACATGTTAGAAGTTTATGCTGGACTGGAGAAGTATACTTCAGAAAGGGTAGGGAGGGGGTTAAATATTCCCAGGGGAATGTATTTGTGATTGTCATCTATGTGTGGATGGTAGAGTATCTTGAATTATGAATACAAACATAGGATTGAAGTCAGCCCTGACAATGAAGAACATTGATCCACGGTTATTGAGATTTAGTCTTAACATCAACTTGTTGACTCTTAGATTTACTAACCAGAGGGATTATAATTTTATTTCTAAGATGGAAAAGTCCCTGATGATTCCACACTGAGTGTAAACAAGCTTATTTAGCTTATCATTGTGGGTGCATTTTAATTGAAACATTGTTAAATACCTTGTTTAGATATGATGATTCCAGTTTTTGTTAAACACCCAGTGAGGGGAATATGCAGAAGATAGAAAAAGAAAGACGGTCCATCTCACACCCTATTCTCTGTCCTCTTCCTCCCCAACCCCACCCCCGCTCCACCTCCCCCCCTTCACCTTCCTCTCCTTCCCATCCTCGTCCCAACTCCACTCCTTCCCCAAACACCCCCCCCCCCATCCCAACCCAAATAGACCATTTTCCCTTTGTATGTAAATTTCATGCACGTCTTTAAAAAAGTAATTTACTAACGGTAACCACAAAGCTTGTATGAATTGTAACAACTAATAAATTCAGAGTACATTCCACCAATTGAAACTGAATTACTAGATACAGCTAAATGTCATAACCCCTTGTGAATACATTAAAAAAAAGCTGCTTATTCTCCTTCCTCTCCCTTCGAGTCCACAACCCCTTGCCCAACCTTACTCCAACCCCACCCCACCCCCCTTCTCCTCACTTCAAACCCTCTCCCTACACAAAACACAAAACCCAAACCCCAAACCCCAACCCCCAACCCCCAGCCCCAACCCCCTGGGCCAATGGTATGGACATAAGGGCAGCTAGCCATTGGGCAGCACCACCACCACCACAACTGCTACAATAGTGGGCCAAACCTCATGTCAAACCACAGAGGGGCTAGTGGCCGCCCCACCACCGCTGCCGGTCGGTCGCATAGTGGAGCCGGTCCCATCAGACCAGCGGTACCGTTTGTGTGGACCCAGGGATTAAAGGGCTGACTTTGTCCTCCGAATTTACTCCCGGATTTGCGGGGAGATCCCGGCAACAAAAGGTGTAGAGACGGCCGAAAAAATTGTCAGAGCATCACATTGGCCTAAGTGATCTCTCATGCTAGTCGGATCGGTCTCCTCTTTCTTCTGCTCTCTCTCTCTCTTTTTTATATGTATCTTTCAGTCTGTCTCTGCCCGTCTCTCTCTCTCTCTCACACAATCCTTCTATTCTCTATATTTTTATATGTACCTGTCAGTCTCTCTCTGTCTCTGTCCCTGTTTCTCTCTCACAATCTCTCTCTGTGCCTCACTGCTCCCTCTTCCTTTCTTTCTCTCTCTCTCTCTCTCTCTCCCTCTCTCTCTCCCCCTCTCACTCTCATTCTGTCTCTCTTCTTTCTGTCTCCCCCTTCTCCCTCTCCCTTTCATTCTCTCTTCCTTTCCTCTCCATCTCTCTCCCCCTCTACCAATCTCACTATCTCTCTTCTCACCCTCTATTTCTCTCTCTCTCTCTCTCTCTCTGCACTGCACTGCTTTACAACATACAAAAAAGTCCCACCAAGTTTTGGCCCAAATCGCTGCTTCGTTCGTTCACTCGCTCGCTCCCTCACTCGTTCCTTTTCTGCGGCAGGCGGGCGCTAGCTGAGTATCCTAGGAGGCTGAGGTGTTGACAGGTCGGCTCCCTGCGCCAAAAAGCCCCCAACAAATTGTCCTCACAGGAGGGGGCCCGGGGGACGCGCCCCAGCCACTGTGTATGTCACACCAAATCCCGTCCCCACCAAATAAAATAACGTCCTCGTAACTATAAAGATGCCGGCAACCCTATACTGTAGACTAGAACATATGCATTACTGTGAAGCTAAATGAAGGATACTTTATATTGAAACATGTTTCATCTGTGATTGAACGCTCTATTTCATCATGACATAAATTGACGGAGAACAACCCACTCATGAGTGCATGTTACAATTATGTAATTTAACAAGAAGATGATAGTAATTCTGGCTAATATGTGTGTAGTGTCATACCAAATCATGATATGCCGGTGAGAAATATGTCCTCGTTATTACACACTGAGCTTCACAAGTCACATGGAATCAAAGTTTCCTGTTGACGTTTTTTATTTCTGATGTGGATCTGCATGGTAAGAAAGTGTACACTTGCTACATGGACAATGATTTGTCTATTTGTCGGAGGGTATTTGGCCCCCTGCTACAACAAAGTGCCCTTAGGATCAAGTACACAAATAGTACAGAGTTACAAATACAGCTATGCTTCTTGCACTACGACAACAATGTGACAACCTACTATTATGTTGGGAACGGCACACTGTAAACAGTTTATCACAGTTTGTGTGAGAAGTTAACATAATGCTTCATGATGGCGGGGATGAGGATGGTGAGGGTGAAAAAGAAGATGATGATGATAAATAAGAAACTAGGAGGGGGAAAGCAAACAATGATACAATAATGGTAACAGGTGTATAGAGTCAGTTTAACACAGACACAATTTAGAAACTTTTCCAATTGGTCGTCTTGATCCATAATTCAATTACACACTGTAAGTTAAATCTAGACCAATCCTGAATTTAGTTTCATTCATGAATTTATGTCTTTAAGACTTCAGAAAATAAAATTGTATGAAAATATACAAATATATCCCACATGACATTTTTATATGTTGATATTAATTGATATCAATGTTAACTAATATTGTACAAGGAGTGAGTATCCATTATCATACTGACATTCAGTAACTCCAGTAAACAGAGTGTTGGTACAATAACTCTTTAGATGCCACCATCACATGAAAGCAAAAAAGCACTCTCTCACTGCCTGCTAGTAACAACAGTAACACTTATCTAGTAAACAATGTATTCTTACGAGGACCACCTTCAGAGGCAATTATCAGCCTTAGACACACACAATCAAGTGGGAACATGTAGCACCTTTATCTACAAACACTGAGAACAATAGCGAATCTTGTTTAAATACAAACTAGCTTTGTTGTGACCCAGATCAGCCAGATATGCACAATTAAGTGGTCGAAATTTGCAATGTCTCTATGTACAATAAAAACAATAGTGCATTTTGTCTAGGAACCAAAGGGTTGATAAATATAAGCTTTGTTGCAATTAACCCCAACCAGACACTCAAAATTAAACGGGGGGGGGGGGGGGGGGGGGGGGGGGGAAACGATCCATCTATGTTTACACTTCAAACAATAGTGAATCTTATCTAGTGAATAGTAGGTAAAAAGCAAACAAGCATTTTTACAACCTAGACCAGACATACACAAGAACTCCAGGGAGTTGTTGTAGACAACATCATAGGCTAGATGCCAGTACCGTTGGTTAGGAGATGTGTGTTAAACCAATGTGGTTTTCATGGCCTGATATGTAAGAGTTAAAGCAACACCTCTCTGCTTACACTAAGAGCAATAGTGGATGTTTTCTTGGGGTTGAAACAAACACATCAATGGGATGGTACTATGAGCTTTACCACAATGTGGCTATGTTATAATCCAGACATATACCTTACAATTTAACCTTCTCATTATCATGGGCTTATCACTGTATTATAAAGCAATGGACTCTTCAAACATTGGTACTGACATGATAACATGGGAGAAAGTAACAATCTCTCTGCACTCAGTCAGAACAATAGTGAATCTTGTCTGGGGGTTCAAATAAACTAGCTTTGTAACAATATAAACACACACAACTGAAAGGGAGAAAGAAACGATCTCTCTGCGTAAACTAAGAACAATAGAGAATCTTGTCGAAGGTTAAAGCACACTAGCTTTGTTACAACCTAGACACATGTACACAAATCTTGAAGGTATGGTAAGCACTGAAACTCCTACTTGCTATGAACGTGAGGAGTGAAACTAGTTTGAGTACGAGGGAGGCATGAAGCAGCAGGCATATCAACAGAAAGCACCCTCTACTCGGCTGAGTAGCTCCCCTAAGGCTCTGGCTAGGAGAGGTGTTGACAACCCCCTCACTCAGCTAAGTACATGTAGCAGGCAGCTCACAAACCGTTCAACACCCCATCTCCCTCCCTCCTGTGAGATACACTTCTACTCCTCTCTACGGCCAACACTAAGCAGACGCCGTGATATTCTAGATGCGGTCATGCCCATTCAATGTTCACAATGTTGTGGTTCGGGGTATTAACTTTTGATATCAAGTATAAAACATGATATGTGATACAGGGTAAGATGACCCAACTATTGTTGCATTTCAAAAAATATGTGACGTGCTTCGAACAAACAGCTTTCATTAGTTGGGGGATATGTTACCATAATGTTCTCCGCTCTACCAACTTTTGTTTATTCCTGTAGATTCCTCATGAAATCTGATTTTACTTGAGATGATTTTTTTTCATGATGATGTGCCAGTTTATTTATTTGTAAAGTCAAACCAGAACTACAATATCTAGAGAAAATAACAGTAATGTACACTGCCCGTTTTAACTTTTATACTCTAGTTTTCCTGATTATTCTGCTCTGAGTGTACCAAAAATTAATATCACATTTCATATGGTTACCTATAAAACTCATTGTTATCTGACTCTTTAATGTCCAGGAGACACAAGCTGACTCTCATTTATTATCATAACTGATAAGACAGGGTGATGAAGATGTACCAATGTACCCATCGCTGCTATTGTCCGTGTGTTCGTCAGCCGATGAGATTGAGACCAATACAAGCAGATCTTCAATCTCAATCCATCTGACAGCCAGCTTCTATAACCTAATTACTCCACAATGCATGTCATGGACCTTGATTGAGTGCAATCCCTGCTACAGTAGCTAGCTAGACCCCTCCATTCCTGTCTTCTTGCTCGTCCTTTCTTTAAAGGGAAAGTTCGTGATAACAGACAAGTTTGCTCAACTCCATCACCGACAATCCTCTCTGCATAACCCTCTAAGAGCCAACCCAGAAAAGCCCCACTGACTTATCACACATTTCATGCACCCACAGTACTTTAAGGTAAAGCACAACCCTTTTCTTTCTTCTCTCCTCGCCTCTTTCATCCTCCTTTCTCCTCCCTACCACCTCCCCCCCCCCCCACTCCCCCCTCCCCCTCTCCCCACTCCCCAAATGTACTCCCTCTATTATTCTCTAAAGCTCGATGATGCCCATTATTGACAAAGAATTTCAGAAAATCAGAGCATTCCCCTCCTCCTCCTCCTCTTTATCCCTACAGTTACACTTTTCACCCACTCCCTCACCCCTCTTCCCAACATCCCCAAACCCCAATATACCCCCCATCCCTCGAACATATACCCTTTATGCAACCACCCCTCGAACATATACCCTTTATGCAACCACCCCTCCCTGCCCAAAGTTGAGTGGCCAGCTTGCCAGCAATGCGCCCCTAGCCGGAGAAGAACGGACCCAAAATATCCCTCCGCTTAATTCAATTGCGCCCAGCGCTCACCACGACCTAATTTCCGAAATTCTTGGTCAATAAGACAAAAGGTCACGGGGGTTAAGCTTTTAAGAGTGATTGCGATATGATGGGATTATCGGCCTTATCTTCAGACTCCTTTTGTTTCTTCTCTTCACGGTCCCCTGGTCTCCTAGTCGTAGCAATAGGGCCCCGAAGAGTCGTAGCTCATTTGGGGGAGCACAGAATGGCAAGATTAAAATGTCAGTGAGTTAATTCCACCAATAATGACCGCTAATAGACGGTACAACACAGAATGGACATAGATACACAGCACAAGTTGAATGAAAATGATCTGGGTAAGGTTGGTTTGCAGCAAGACAGGAGGTATAGCTTTTATATTCAATGTAACAGCAGTTGTGCAAAGTTGCAGTTATCAGTGAGATTCTTGGCCCAATGAATTGACTTAGAATAGGAAAGAGAAGATAAAACAGAAGAAGGATGTGGAGAAATTGGAATTAAAGAAAGAAGGAACAAACAATTTGGATGGGAGGAAAAGAAACAATATGAAGAATAAGGAGAGAGAGGGGGAGGGATATATAGTTTACAGAGTGAGAAAGAGAGGGAGAGAGCTGGGAAGAGAGATCAAGAAATAAGTAAACCAAAACAAAAGTCTTAAAGGAGGAAAAGATACATGACACAAGAGAGATGGATAGGAGAGGGAAAGAGAGGGAGAGAGCAGGGAAGACACAAGAAAAGAATAAATACACCAAAGCAAAAGTTCTTAAGGAGGAAAAGATACATGAGCAAGAGAGATGGACAGGAAAGAGAGAAGAGAGGGGAAAGGGAAACAGATGGACAGACAGTCTGATAGAGATGAGATGAAGAGGCAGAGATGTATGGAAGGGGAGGGCCAAGAGATGATCGAGAGAAGGAGGGGTGGGAGGGGAGAGAGAGCTGCTAAGAGCCGCAGGGGGAATAGTTGAAGGAGTGCTCAGGGTTGACAAGTTGTGCCTGCGTCTACCTCGGATGGTCAACTATGAACGGGGGTGTAAACACCCCAGGCACATTCACACAAAGTAGCACGATTCAAAGTCTCGGCTGAAAGGCCCGATACTTTCACAAAGAGAAGCACGATTCTAATTGTCCGATGAAAATGCGCCTGACTCAAAATTGTAATTTAGCATGTGAATAGAGGGACAAAAACCAAATTACAAATCAGATGTTGCCAATAATTCTAATTGTTTGGTGAAAATATGCCTGATACAAAATTAGAATTCAGCATTTGAATAGAGGGACAATAACCAAATTATAAATCAGATTTTGCCATTATTGAGGTCCAACCAGAGAACTAGCCAAAGCTACTTTTCAACAATTTCATCAGCTGTAGACATATACACACGCTAAGGACCACATACTATTCAATAGTAACAGCATCCTGTTGTAGCTTATAATACGATCACAATGACTACAGAAAAACAACACTGGCGGCCATGTATCCTACTTCAAGTTCTTGTGGTCAGACAAAATAACTGAATAAAAATCATTTTTAGTCAACCTCTTCCTGTTATGTCACATAAATACCAATATTTCAACATTGGCTGATAATAGCATCTAGTGAATATTGTACAGCTCTGAATATCCATACTATGCTTTATATTTGTTTTGCTCTTGCTGCCCGGCCTTGTTCTTGTACTAGAACAATACAACCACTTTCGTACTCGTTCCCTACATTCACACACACCAATCGCTTTGCTGCGGCAACATTCCCTATAACTACTGTACCCACAATATTCCGTATCCACTCTAGGTCACTGACCTAAACTCACCAAGGAGGGCACCAAACGCAATTATGCCATCGCACTTCATTTGCATGATTTTTACGCTAGCCTTCCGCCGCATCCAAACATCAAAATTCCCACTTTTTTACATAGTCATTTTCTGTCCCGTCTAACTATCCACTTCTCATCCTCTCTCTCTCTCTCTGTCTCTCTCTCTCTCTCTGTCTCTCTCTCTCTCTTTCTTCTCATCCCTGCCCCTATCTCTCACTGTCTCTTTTCCACCCTTCTCCATCTCATCCTGTCTCTGCTACTTATTAATTTTTCTCTAGACTCCTCTGAAATTGAAATGAAATTTGAAATAAGGATACAGTTAGTCCAGGCTAGGCAAAATCAGTCATCCACTTTCTTACCTCTCCCCTTCCATCCTCCCTTTTCCTATGTTATCCTCCAATCCCTTGTTTTTTTATTCCTCCTCCCCCCCCCTCTCTCTCTCTCTCTCTCTCTCTCTCTCTCTCTCTCTCTCTCTCTCTATATATATATATATATATATCACCTCCCCCTATCTTTCCCCCCTTCTTTCTTTTACACTCTTCACCTCTCTCTAGTTTGTAATCTGATGTTCTTGTTCTTTTTGTTCTATTACTTCCATTTTATCTTCTATTTTCACCACACTTCTTCATCTTCATCAAACTCTCTAACTCTCATTCCCCCCGCTTTCTTTCAATTATCTCCTTCTCTTCCCCTATTTCTTCCTCTCTCAACTCTTCCTCCTATCATTCTGATCCTCCTCCCCTATTTACCCCTCTCTCTCCCCTCTCCCCCCCCCCCCTCCATCACCACCCATCTCCCTCCACCTCCCCCCCATCAGCCTTGCCCCCTCTCCCCTTCCTCCACCACTCTCCCATCCTATCCCAGCCCCCTTCTTCCCCCCTTGAACACTCCCCTACTCCCTCCCGCATCCCCATGGCCAAATCTTTGGTGTGTTATCCCTCCTCCTCCGTGCATCATAATTTTCCCGTCCTCTCATCTCCGCGGCTCTGAGGAGGAAAATCCTTTGTCAGCCGGCCGGCCGATGTGATGCATCCTAATGGCAGGCCGTCCCTCGCGCAATCTTCCAGTGATCCATTCAGATTTTGTTTTGCCTGCGTCCTCCATTCATGGGCGATTTCCTCCTCTTTCCCCCTTCTTGGTCTTTCTAGGCACGTGTGGGTGACCTTCCTTTCTATGACCTTTCCTGAGGTGATCTTTTACTTTACTTCTTTATACGCCAGCACATTCAAGATATCTTTGTGATATTTCATTTGTGACTCATTTTCTCTGTTTATATGTTTGTATGTCTCCTTATCCATCTGTCCGTCTGTCTGTCTGTTTGGCAAAAAATCTTGTACAAACAGGTGGTTTTTATACACAGGTTCAATAACATGCAAACTATTCTCGTGAAATGATCTCACAGATACATGTAGGTGATCTTTACAAATAGCGATATTCAAAGTCAGATTTGCCTGCATTATGATAATAACTAGCACATGTAACTCACAATGACATACATATATCATACTCACATTCTTCAAGCCGATACGACAGTATATACACAGATTACAATCCAGGGTAGTCCACAGATAATCATAATCACACAAGAATGCCTCACTAAGCGTGGGGACAGGGACGATTTCAAATGCGATGTTTCGCGATAATTCAGTTAACGCGGAGAGAATGATTAGAAGTGAGCGTTGCATGCTGGGCTGGGATTACACGTCTCTGTATCGGCTTACAAGTCTGCAATTATGTGTTAATCAATGTGTGGGAGGACAGAGATCACAATGTCTCCAAAATGAATAGAAAAGGATTCCATTAATTTTGTGTCGATTCCCATGCTCATATGATTAACAAAAAAATATTCCACTTTTCCCCTTCATTACTTTTTTTTCTCATAAATCAATATACAATGATCAAATACAAAATTTCACTTGATATGGCGGATAGCCCATTTCAGTGGTAATAAAAGATTACAGCTTTTCTTCCATGGAGTCCTTTCATTCACACCCCATTCCCTTCCCCTGCCATGAGGAAAAACAGAGAAACAGAGTCATCTTATTAGCATGTATCTTTACCCTTTTACTGCCCACCCCTTCAACAACCCATTTCCCCATACCCCTTTAATCGTACAAGTAAAATAAAAAGGAAGAACAATCAACAATCAAGTAACCAAAACAATGGATAGATACATACATAGATATCAAATTAAGTAGGCAAATAGACAAGAAATAATGAAAGAAGGAATTAAAATATCATTCTTACAGAAAAATAAAGGTTGCCTTATCATATACATCTCATCCATGCTTTTTAGTTTCTTTGTTAGGGGCAGGTCAACTGCAGTTCGCGAGTTGAACATTCGCAACTTTTCCACCGCAATGAATTGTGGGGGAGAAAAAATGCGAGCATCAAAGCCAAAAACTATGACTAAGAGACCATTGCTAATCCGATATGCATTAGACGTTATTACCCTTAATCCCACTCATAAGCGTTTACACGTTTTTAATCGCAATTAATGACACTTAATCCTCACAAGAGACATTCTCACAGAAATAGCTGCGCAGGGCAAAAAAAGCTTGAGTGACAGATAAATGAAATATTTGTTGCACATAACCCTTAATATGACATATATATTCCTCTAAAATTGCAGCAGTAGTACATTTCTGCAAAAGGAATCAAATTAGCCTTCTGTTCATGATAAAATTACAACCGATAGTAAAGAACATGATGATATTAATAATATAAATGATAATTTTCTGAATTTTTAATGATTTATCACCATAACGATTCACATGTGATATATACCCTGGTATCATTCCTCTCTCTCTCTCTCTCTCTCTCTCTCTCTCACTCTTTCCATCTCTCTCTCTTTCTCTCTCTCACTCTCTCCATCTATTTCCCTCCCCTTCTCTTCACTTATATAGTCCTCATTCATCTCCCCATTACTCCCCTGATCTGCCTCATCTCCAAGTCCATCCATTCTTCCCCCAAAACTCTCTCCCTTCCCTAACGCTTCTTTACAACCCATCCTCTCTTCTCTCTCTCCCTCCCTCCATCTCTCCTTCATTCAACTCGTTTGTGGATCAGACAGATTACTGGCCCCAAGCACTTTCTTCTCCTTATCCCTCTCTTCTTCTTCTTCCACTCTTCAGTCCATCCCTTGATCCCCCCATCTCTCCCACCACCCACACCACACAAATGAGGAGATTACCCAACCCCCTCCTTCCAAATGTTTCTCTTCTTCCCTTTCCCCTTCCTCCCATCTAAGCCAACACCGACATGTGAGAGAGAAATCATCAGCATTTTAACGAACCATTGCACCACTGTGCTGTGTTCTGTGTGGATTCCATGTTTCGTAAAAGTGCTCATATATCCCCCCCCCCCCCCGAAGCACACTCAAACAGATACACAGTCTCTTTCATAGCAACCCTCCTGTCCCCCACCCCCCCCCCCCACCCTCTTCCATCCCTACCTCCAATCTAACACCTACCATCTGAGACAGAAATACTCTCCTGCCCTCAGAAACACACATTCTCCTCCTTGTCCCCCTCCTTTTCTCCCTCTTCCATCCCTTCCTCCATCCCTCGCACCACCCGCATGTAAATGAGAGGGAGATTACGGCCAGGGGGATGGCACCGAGGGCTCAGCGTCACCATGGCAACCCAAGATTAGCTGAGATGCCAAAGTGTGAAGATGCGGTGATAAGAGGGGATGAGAGTCGCTGATGACTTCTTGTCCCTGGTATCTCTACGGATGAAGCGCTTTTAAGATACGATAAAACAACCACTATCTCCCCCCTGCGCTGTAACGCCAGCGACCAAAAATCTCTGCGCTAAAGTTTCAGGCACCTTAGCCTCATTTCAAGACATCAATCATGTCATTCTTGATACACTTCACCTAACCATCATGTTACCTCCATATAATGTTTCCCTAATCTTATATATCAAACAACCTATAAATGATACACAGCTTGAATCACAATAAAAAAATGATGTCAATGGCCCAGTGGTACTCCAACTGTACAATTTGTTAACAAATTATGAATAACACCTGAATAAAGACTATACTGCTTGGCCTAACAAAAGGAAAGAGAGCGCAATAGGTACATAGCCAAGAAGACAAATGTCGCACCTATGGTTACGTAGGTTTAAATGTAGTTCAGATCGGTTACGTAGATGATAACTGCAACAGGTTACCCATCACATGACAAAGATACCCGTGCCCTGGAATGGGAAACAGTTGACCTTTCCCTCCCTTATCCGTCAGGATCGCAGAGAGAGAGAAGTGAGAGAATGAATGAGAACAGCGGGCAAAGAACTAGTAAGGCAAGGAAAAAGATTCAGAGACTGACAGATGTGTGATAGATGAAAACAAAAGAAAGAGAATGATGAACATAGAACAAAGGAAAAGAAAGAGATACAAATGGCGATGATTGCAGGAGAACGAAAGATGATTCACTATGGAATTGCTGCAGAATACTGAAATTATGATTTTCTTCTCTTTTAACCCTAAAATTGTAGTTTATGGATTATTTCCCCATTACTACACACAAATCCCATTGAGGGGAATTTTGTCTGGCATGGAAAGGGTTAAATACCTACAAGATGATGGAGATTCTTTACAATAATATAACACAAATATTTACCATATACTCAGAGAATGATAATTCAATATTCACCAGATAAGTAACTTATATCACAAAGGCATCATTTGATTGCTTTATGGAGTATATTTGGTTTAGCTTGTCATTACAAAAGGGGTATGTTTTTGTGTAGGAAGTCAGTGGGTTTTACAGAGTTTGGTACCAAAGGCATTACATCACTAAAGAAAACTCCATCGCCCAATAGGCATATCATAATGTTATATTTACGGCATATGTACAACCATCAAACATTCACAGAATCAACTAGTGCATTTGTTTCTTATACATCCACAGACATCGCACAAGCATTAGCTGGTCCTGTGCATTGCTGGCTAACTCTACAGGGCTGCTCTCGATCAAAATCATTTGAATTCAACGCGTGATTTTGGTGAGAAATGCATTATGGGTATGCAGCTCTAAGTTATGCGGAGTGCACGGCACGAACAACTCTCGCAGGATCACAGATGTGAAAAAGGGAATACGGAAAGAAATGAAGAGGGAAAGCGCATTTCCCCCTCCTCGTCTCCCCACAAATACTACGGGGTCATGAATAAATGCATTTTTATCTCAGCTCGAAATCATTCGATAATCACTTAAGTCGGGGGATAATGAAGCCGGATTAAGAGAGATCGACGGAATGTGACATTGTCAATTCAGAGTCAAGCAAGTGAGATAACCATCGCTTTAAACTTTTCTCTCGTTTTATATTTTCTAGCACGTATTTCAGTGCGTGCCCCCCCCCCCCCCCCTTGTTTAATGCAGGGGCAAGTTATGTGCAGGACTTTACAAATGAGAAGAATGAGGACAAGAGGGAAGAGGGTAGGAATGAAAAAAGGAGAAGGAAGAATGGAAAAAAGGAGAGGGAGGAATGGAAAAATGAGAGGGAGGATATGGAGAGAGAGAGAGAGAGAGAGAGAGAGAGAGAGAGAAGAGAGAGAGAGAATGATGGGTGAGGGGTGGATACAGAGATAGACAGAGATGGAACAAAGAGAAAAAAATATGGGTCATCTTTATCAAATCAAAATTGCAAAATAGAGAGCGATTTGCATCTTCATCACACAGAGAGAGAGAGGAAGAGAGGGGAAAGAGGAGCAGGAGGAGGAATGAGGGATAGAGAGACAGCTAGGAAGCTAGGGAGAAAAAAATAGTAGGGGGGAGGAGGGAGAAGAGAGACAGTGGCCACTGCCAATGAGAGGGAGAGGGGGAGGAAAAAGGGGCGAGAGAAAGAAAAGAGAGATAGACATAGAGATCGACAGGGAGAAGGAGAATGACGAAGAGGAGGAGAGAAAAAGAGAGAGGAAGAGATTTCCAAATATATCTATCTAATGGCTGGCTATGCCTTGTATTCACTCTTTTGCTGTACATCAAGCACTCCTATAGTTGCCAACAAAAGGCACATCCCCACTGCACAAAACAAGCCCCACCCAAGACACACCCATTAATCACTACCAACTAAAATGCACCTGTTGCCCTGTCCGTGTGAACAACACCAACCACTAACCCTCTCTGTACATGGGTGTCGTCAGTTTATGCATGGCATACTGGGCTGAAAAATGGGTTTATGGGGCACATTTTCCTTTTATATCTGACCCCTCCCAAGGGTATATATATATATGGCCACTGCATAGCCGCATCTGTACACTTGTTACATGGGTGTGGCTACGTTTGAGTCGACGGCAGCCTTTACATTTCTGTTCAGACAAAGGGAACTCATTACATTTTCTCTCATCCGTTTTTGGTCCAAATCATTGCCTTCATTTAGTATCATTTCAAAGGGTTAACCATATTTGTTCCACACAAATTAATGCTCTACATAGTTTGTTTGTATTATGTATGGCATGTGAAGCGTTGGACAGAATGTGCATATAGAATCCTGTTCAGCGGTGCATAACTCATCTGTATGAGTCTGTATACATTGTATATGCCTATAAACCATGCAGAACTCATTATCAATTTACTTTGTGTATGTTTCTGGCTCCTTTCATGCAATGAATTACGTGTTTGATATAGAGATAAATAAAATGTAATATTTTCAATTGGTGCAATCCAATGATAAACAAATAGTGAGCGTGTATACATGTAGCATATACAATGATTTCATAATAACAACCTACATATTGTGCATTTGCACATATCATTTGCATTTATTGTATTCCCATCTTATTATCTTTTGTTTGCAATACTCTGTTTTTTACAAGTTTAAAAATAAAATTAACGTGAGGCTTTTTTGGCACTTGTAATACACATACAAATTATTCCCTGCAGCAGCAATTTGCCTCGCTCAGAAAATTAGATGAAATGAAAGACATATTTTCTAAGAAAGTACGTTGGGGATATTTCCTTTGTTTCAGTGAAATTCCCCCGAGATCTTAATTTCTTCTTAAATGGCGAGCTCTGTATTTTTGCGTCCTGCAGAAGCTAGCGATGATAATCACAGATCAAAAATTGGCACAGATGTTAGATGGACAGACTCCCCATAGAGATAGGACCAAGGGGTGGAGTGGAGATTGTAGGGGGGGGGGGGGGGGGGGGGGAGGGGTGGTGTTGAAGGGGTATATGAAGGGAGGGTGTGGCCTTTTGTGACCCATTTCACACCAACATAGGATTTGATCAGAGTGACCACATCCTAGAAGCAACTAAGTTTTATATTTTCTATGTCTTCTGTGATTTCTTAAATATCTTGATACAGATGATAATGATAATGTTACAGTAACCATAATCACGATAGAAATTATAGTACTAATACTTTTTACAATAAGACTTGTACAACTACTACTGCTAATAAAAATAACGAACATCATCCATATTGGTACAGTGGCAGTAGAGTTTTTACTTCTTGCTGTACATTAAGGTGGTAAATCAAATGTTGTCCCTAATGACAATACTCAAGGTCTTTGGTATCAGGTTTAGAGACTATACACTGCATCACTACAGCTCAATATCTGCACATCAACATAATTATAGCCTTCTTTGGAGCGCAAACCATACCCATCACGGAAATGAAATACATTTTCAGTATGAAGAGGGCCACATCGACACAGCCACCGTGCTAATTCCGCCAATTTGTGATAGCCTGGATTCAAGGCTGTAAGGCATTTATAAACCAAACTATTCAATAAAGGGGTCTGGCTGCAGTAGACTAATCTTCTCAATTCCTTCTCCGTCTCGCCTCACATGGCCAGACTTTAAAAAAAAAAGAGAAAGATGATGAAGGGATTAGTCTTATGAGTACTAGACTCTATTTTGCAGTTTGAATTAAATGTCTCACAGCCTGAGAGCAAGGCTAGTTTGCCGAGACAAAGACAATTTGGGTCTCTCTCTCTCTCTGCCATTTGTAGCCAGCCACTGGGCATGAACATAACCTGCTGAGCCTGTGCCGGAACTAATGACAATTACGTTCTAATAACAGATAATGCGGATTCACCTGTTACAGCGCCTGCCTAATGCCAATTAGCTGATATGATATTAGTATTGGGTTGTTATTGGGCATGTTTCCATTTATATAGGCATGAATGCTTCTATTTGTATTCAGATATCACTGAATAATATAGCTAAATGTACCATAGTTCTCTACTTCTTCTTTTCAGATCACTAAACAGAGAAGCTCTTGATTTTCTTTGGAAAGCAAAACAACATTGTAATATATAAATATGATCTTTCCTAAATTTGACCTTATTACTGTAAGTTTGAATAAGGTCCACTTCAAAAGCTAAGTCAAATAAGAGAGGACAGTATAAAAATGGACCTGTTTTGAGATTTTTAATAGTGCAAGATAAATAGCTCTAATTTTCTGAACATGACTCAGAACGCTAAATGGAACCTAAGTTTTTTTTTGCATGGTGTAAACAGTAGAGTTTCTTAGGTAGAGATTCCTCATGACTGCCAAAGATTCATAGCAGTGATGGCTCTCACCCTCCTGACTGTGTTCACATTGGCATGCAAGTTTATCGATCCATTCATTCATTCAACATTTCATGATTCACTCAAATTAATAGATTGAATCACATATCAATAAATTTTCATTAACTCCCTTAATTATTTCATCCATGCATTCATTAATTAATTAATTCATGCAATCATTCATTTATTGATTATGCTGTATTCACATCCATTCATTCATTACTATTGATAAAATTACAGAAACTATAATAGAGACAGAACCATTCTGCAGTGAACACAAGTCTCATTCTCATTTTCATTTCAGGATCACATAAAGGCATTGTCTCAAAATGATATAGCTGTTGCAATCAAATGAGAGTGGAATATGTGATGACAACAGAATGTTTCTGCTATGAGTAAGGGTCTCACAATATACAACAATACTTTCCTTTACCTTTAGATACGTTTTGATTAAGCACAACTTCGCCATAGTGTGAACACACAGAGAAATGTGGATATCAGGCTGACACAGATTTATTATGGCTATTACCCTCTCTAAACCCTCTCCACTTCAGTGTGTTGATGATTAGGTCATTCTCTGTTTAGATCTCATTCAATCATTCCTTCCTTCGCTCTCTCACTCCTTCGTTCACTGAGGCAGACACACAGTTATCCAATGAGCTGTCCATCATCCCATAGCTGTTATGAGTTACGAGCAGTATGGAACTATTTCAATTAATACACTTTGTCATTAGGCTTCTTCGTTCGTTGCAGGTACTTACATGTATGTGTATGTAAAAAATTGAATCCCCCATTTAATTGAGTACAACAATAGTTGTCACTGTATTACTAGACATATTATCCTGTGTGTTTGGATCCTGAGTTACGGATCAGCATCCCTCTTTCCCTTCTCCTTTTCATCTCTCTTCTCTTTTCTTTCTTTCCTCTTTCACCCTCTCATCTTTCTCTTTGTGAAAGATATACTAGTCTAGCATTGCAGTAGTATTGTTGTGGTGATAGTAGAAGAAGTAACAGTAGCAGCCAATGTAGTAGCAGTAGTTGTAGAACTATTACCAGCAGGAGTTGTTATCATAATAGTAGTTGAATGAATCAACTATCAATATAAATATATGAAAATAGCAATCAGCAAATTAAAGGATAGAATAAAAATCATTAAGAAGGACAATACATTTCCCTGAAGTAAATTCTTAGTAGTTTTCATTATCATCCAAAAATTTACAAGCAGACAGATTAAGAAGCCAGCAAAGGGAGAATATTAACAAGAAATATTATTTTGGTATCACACGAGGCAGCCATTCTCCCAACATAAACAATGCAGAGAATATATGATGGGACTGGCGCCATAGGGGAGATATCATCCCAGTAGGTCCATATGCACGTGGTATGCCCATAAACATCCCCTCTGCTTCGAGCATCCAGTAGCCTCGCTCAATGCTATGCTACACATCCACCGCTCTTGCACAAAGCTTCCATAGTTGCTGTATATCAGCAGTCTAACCAGGGATGTCTGAAGCAATCCATGGGAACCCTTTCCATTAACAGAAGTTAAAAAACCATATTAACTTACAACACAACTGTATGCTAATATTAATGAGAGAGTTAGATGTAATTGATGATTTTTCCCTCCCTGTGATTTGTTACCCATATCCAATATATAAATTCAAATTTTAAGGTACGGAGTGAATGCTGCTATAGACAAACCTATGTAGAGATACCACTTTCATAAAAACCACCTGTCTGTAAAAAAAACAAAAAACAACTTGAATCCATTAAAAGCATTTTACAATGTAAGTCCACTGTCTGTAAACACCACTTTTCCATAAAGACCGACTAATTCAAATTCATTCAAAGCAGCTTTTATATAACTGCACTTGTCCATAATGACAGTTCTTTATGTGGTGTGGCCTTTGTAGGTCAACACGTAAGGTTGGAAAGATCCCAAGATGCTGAAGAGAGGGATCATTTTTGAAGAGAACTAAAAGTGATGTCAAGATTTTTCATTGAAGTCTTGTCAGGATTCTTGAAAATATCATTTGTGACTTCTTGTAACTATCCTTAAATTGACTTCTTGTGATTATTCTTGTGCTGATACCTTGATGTCCATGTTACAAGCACCCCCTCCCCCCCTCCCCCCCCCCCCCCCCCTCCCTCCCCCCCTGCACACCAGTCTATACTGGGATTTAAGGCTGTTGGGTATTTTCACTCCAAGCTTTATCATTCAAGAAGCAGACCTGGCTGCAGTAAAATAGTCCATAATAACTCGTCCATGGTCCTTTTCATGAACTGGACTAGGCTTGGATTAGACATCCCTACCGCAGTTGTCTTCAGTGGTAGGAAGACGTGGGTAGAGGCAGAAGGGTGGTATTTATGTTCCCCTGTCTCCTTGGGATGGTTTCTACCATCTGGACACCTAATTCGGCTTCATTCAGGACATTTCTTGGACTCTGTCAGTCTCTTTCTATCATTTGTTTATTGCTATCTTTCAGCAGTGAAGAAATACAAGGCTTGGTACTCCAGCTTCAGTTAAATTATCTTTAAAATATTTATTTTTATTATATTTGAACTTTAAATTAAACTAAAAAGAACAATTTATTTCAATTGGAAGGAGACAGCTTCATCATTATCAAAGCACTCATGGAATTCACATTGAAGTTAACTTTCATCAAATAGAAAAATAAAGGCAATGATTTATGAAGCACTATTTCTTGAAATTATTAAATCAATACCAAAATAAATTTAGCCATACAGTAATAGAATAACACACTTAACTATGGAAGAATAACACTTTCACCCAACAATGACACCATCAAGAAGTGGAATACAATGGAGATATTAGTTGAGGTATTAAAATCAAAAGGGAATTATATCAATGTAAGAGTACAACATCACTGCATTCTCACTGCAGAAAAGGGTACAATATTTAATGAAGACGTACACGGCAGATTCAAATGATTATATCAAGGGAAAAGAAAGTATATGTATAAAGCAAAAGAGAAATAGAGATACAAGAAACATGACAACTAAAACACAGACTTAATTTGACAAATCTAAAAAGGAGCTGTGAAAACGAGGATGAAAACGACCTTACAAAAGCCTAGTGTCTAAAGTGAATAATGGAGGAAAACACCACACAATTATAGAGAGGGGGGGGGGGAGCATTGAGAGAGGGAGAAAGAGAGACAAAAACAGTGCAATACAGATGCAAAAGCTCTCACTATTAAGAGGCCATATCTGTCTAATGGACCGTATATGCGCGGGCATATTTCTCCTTTTCTCTTCCAAGACATTGTCGTCGCACCAAAGCCCCATCTAATTGCATTAACACTCTTTAGAGAGAACCGCCTCTCTATTACTTAGAGGGGTGTGAGCGTACGGTGATGTGAGGGAAGAGAGAGAGGAGCAGGAGCAGGAGGAGGAGGAGGAGGAGGAGGAAGGGAAAAAGCCGAGGGATGAGTGTGATGGGGGAGTAGACTCCTTGCAACGCCGGCCCGCCATCATCATAAAGAGCGGCGTTGATGATGATGATATTCTGCTCGCATCTCGGAGGAGGTGAGATGTGAACTTTATGATTTATCCTGCAATGTCCACTTTTTCTCCCGTTTTTTTTTTACCAGCCCTGGCTCTGTATTGACAAAATGTACATAGCCAGCATTTGAGGCATTGATAGAGTGATGCAGTGTGTTCGCGGTGCCTTCGGATAGGCCGTGCTTTCTGGATGTTGCAAACACGAAAAATGGTTTACACTCAAACACTGCAGGAATCACTTGAATCAAATCATGTAGTTTCAAAGATGATATTCAGATTTATTGGGCTTTTGTTAGAATATATTTTTACTCTAACATCAATTGCACAGCACAACATAATTGATTGCTCACATAACCCTTGTCTAATTCAAATTAATGACATTTTGCTCACTTTGCTCATATTACCACAAATTTCCACTATGTATGCAAATATCACAAAGTGAATATGATAGGTACAGATTGTATCAAATCGTCCAAGAACAAATTTCTTGAGGCTCACCATCTCTTAAAATGTCCCATTCATACCTGTTTTAGAAAGAAGCCATCTACAGAACCCACCTTTAGCCACTGACTACATGTGCTATCATCTTTACTGCATTTGCCATAAATCATGTGAATATGAAACATAGCTCGTTGATTATTGAGCTTTTAAACGCATAATGGGCTTGAAATTCCACAAACATCTATTAATATTTAAAGCACAAAATTACAAACTTGATTATAATCCCCCTAAATTGACAATGCCCTGGAGTAGACCCATTACACACAATCTCCTCCAATCTCTGATTCCAGAATTAAATTGTTTTCTCATTGAAATCACAACCACACCCTTTGGGCTCTAAATCTATCATGCCGGACTTGAGCTGGGCAAAAAACGAGAAGTTGATGGATTACCTAGCACACTCAATCTCCAATTCAAACAAACCATTTAATCCTGTTTTCGCCCATTTCATGGGTCATCAGCTTTTGACTTATGTGCGGCTACAATATCGGCCAATTTGAAGGGGGAGATCACTTCCCTTTGCACTACATCATAATAGAGTCATGCTGGGCAACTGGTGTCTTTCTTAAAGGCAAGGGGTAGATGTAATCAAGTTTATTGGACCCTTATCAATGCAAGTGCCATTCATCCATGGGCCCTGCTCTAGTTGATTTGGGGATACCAGGAAGAAATCATGTCAAAATGATAAAATTGATGAAATTAAATTAAATCTGGACCCTCATGATGCAGGCAAAACAGTTTTGCAAATAAGATGGCCTGTAATGATTACTATTATAACCCTAACATTTGACAATAAATTCACATACATAATAGCGGTTGTTATCATCAAAGTTACCATTAAATAATATGTTTACAACTCTACGACTATATCAATTGTGTGTGCATTTTTCTTAATACATTGGCAAGTAGATCTCTGTGCAGTATAACGTAAATGTATGTTATCATTTCATGACATATTATACACAAACGCAGACCTGATTTACCAACATATAACTCAACAAGTGGGAACCAAATTAAGGGAATGGGCGTATATGTGACATAGAAGGAGTTAAGAATTGTACATTTAATGAATAATAAGTGCAGGATCAGCCCTTGGTTACATACCACCTCTATCACATTGATTACAATGCACATTTATTTTATTCTACCCATGAGGTATCTATCCATCCCTCAATCGCGCTCTGTGCCCCAGACCTATATATGCCCCCCTCCTCCAAACTGCCAAAAGACCTGAAGGTGAAAATGGAAAGATGCGCCCATATACAGGAGAGAAGAAGATGGAACGGGGAAAAAATGGGGGAGAGAAATGACAGGGCACAAGCGGCCTAAAGATTTTATTGATCTTGCTTTCAATTAGGTTTAAGACGGGAACGCAGTCGGTGGTGGCTCGAAAGGAGATGGAGAGAGGGAGAGAGAAGATGGAGAGAGACAGAGAGAGAGGAGATAGGGAGAGGAGGAAGGAGAGAGAGAGGGAGAGAGAGAGGGAGAGAAGGAGAAAGAGATAAGGAGCAGGAGAGAGAGAGAGAGAGAGAGAGAGAGAGAGAGAGAGAAGAGTGGCTCCGCACACATAGTATGTATGAGTGAGAATCAGTGGCTCGAAAGGAGATTGAGAAAGGGAGGAGATGGAGAGGAAGAGATGGAGAGAGAGAGAGAGAGAGAGAGGGGGGGGGGGGGAGAGAGACAGAGAGAGACAGAGAGAGAGGGGGAGAGAGACAGAGAGAGAGGGGGAGAGAGACAGAGAGAGACGGAGCGGGAGGGAGAGAGAAGAGAGCGGCTACGCACACATATGTGTATGAGTGTTTGCCGGGGCTATTTAAGGGGGGGACCCTGCAAATTCATGTATGCCGCTCACGCCATTGCTAAGTTCTCTGGCGCTTTAATACGAATATTTAGCACAGAATTTGTCTACAGTGTCAGAGAGGCATTTTTCGCCCACACTCATTCCTCTGATATTTCCTTTGTGTTCTTGTCAAGATGTATTTCTTGCTAAGCTAGCGTTGGAAAGTCAAACATTTTGCCCATTATCCTTACAAGAAAGACAGCCACGCTGAACTTTTGTATAAAAAAGGTGTAATATGACAGTTCATCTACACTGTAAAAATAAAGGTGTAAAATTTAGCCCAAGTTGAGGTCATGGCCAATACAAGAAACAACACCTTTTGGGGCAGACTTTGATACCACAAGCGTCAGATGTAACACTAAGGTGTTGAATTTAATAGCAAGAAAATACTCAAATAATACCACAACATGGTGTTAAGTTGATTGCCTTTATGCCTCTTAACACTCTCAACTCCCAATTATATAAAGTGTATGCAATGATACTACTCGTGTTTTTAAATTAACACCCTAATTTGTGCATGAAAGTTATGGACTAATCCTACAGGACAGGGCTTGCATTGAATAATATGTCAATATTATATTTGCATGAAAATGTCAACTGTGTTTTTATCAAATATTCAAGAACCTAGTTAGGTAATATGTAGTAAAAGAACAGCTCCTATAGATGTACAAAACCACATAAACAAAGCACAAGCAAACTATGTGAACAAGAAACAAGTAAAATTCTGCATGCATTAAAATAACATGAATCAGCTCTTAAGAGCCTATTTGTCTCGAGGCAAGATCCTCTCTTCCCTTTATCTCGCTATTGCTGTTTCTTTGTGTTTAAAACTACTTCAAGAACACAGAACAACCCATGTCTACAAAGACATTTTGTTTTTGTTTTATCATGAAAGGTCACACAAGCATGAAAGCTACATGCCCACCAGCATAATTCTCCTTTGTTTGAGAGGAACGAACAAAACACAAAGCAACAGAGCAGGATTTGTGCTAGCTGTATCCTGGACAGTGAGAATTTGTGCAAGTAATCCAAACAATTTATGTACATTCAGTATGTATGTGTGTACATTCAGGGGCATGGGAGTATGCCAGCTTTTTGAAGAGGATGTGTAGATTTCCTGATAGGAGCTCTTTTTATTTTACTGGTAAAGCGAAAGCCTATAATATGAGAGGGGACGACACAGAGGGTTAGAGAAAAAAAAAGGTGAGAGAGAGAGAGAGAGGGGGGGAGGGAAGAAGAGAGAGAGAGAGGGAGGGGAGGGAAGAAGAGAGAGAGAGAGGGAGGGGGGAGAGAGAGAGAGAGAGAGAGAGAGGGAGGGGGGAGAAGAGAGAGAGGGGGAGAGGGAGATAGGAAGAGAAAAACCATAGGATAGAGTGATAGTATGAGAGGGAGTGAGAAGAAGAGAGAAGAAAGGAAGAAATGACCTGTCAATCTTCAATGAAACCCATTGAATTACCTGATAGTTTATGTGCTCACCAACATACAGGTAGATTTTCTATTCATATTTCCTGTTGCTGGTAGATTCTACAAAGGCCTCATACCAGCAACTGTAATTACTGCACTAAATTATGTTATTTATTCAATACTGCTCGATTTTATGTATTTGTTGATAAAACAGTTACCACCGCACTTTATATCCTGTCGATAAAAATGAAGCATGTTATCTCCAATAGGGACATTTTGAAAAGTCCAGATCACCATATTTCTCTCATTTGTAAATACATTTTCTATGAAGAAAGAAAATGCAGCATTTGCTTCACACTTGCATGAATTATCTATTGGAAAGCCCAATTACCTAAATGAAAACATTAATTCAATAAGTTATCAGATATTCCATTGGATAAGTCTTACTAATGATGCAGGAACATACTTTGTATGTGATAAAAGGAAAGAAAATGTATGCATACTTTGTAAAGTATACTTTGGCATGGTGAGTATAAACAAAATAGCTGGGATCAAAATAGAACTAAAGATAGTACCGATTCAACGATTTACAAGAGGAAGAGGAACAATGTAAGAATGACTAATATAAATCAAGAGAAAAGAAAGCAAATACTGGACAAAACGCTCTGACAGCTCTTGGCACATTTCACGATGATGCGAGTGAAATGGGTGCAGCGATACAACAACATTATTCCCCCCAGTTTCCCCTGACTCGTCCATGGCGCGATGTCAGTGTACTATGGTAATTTGGTTGAGCAACGAGGCTGGTGTGCGCACATCTTGCCCTGCTGCTCCGCGAGACAAACCACTGTTTACCCAATCAATTTGTTGCAGTGGCTGCGCATTTTATGAAGCGCTTTGTAAAGTGTGCCTTCCTTATATCTCCCCCCATTCACCCTCCCGACTTGTTCTCCTCCTTCGCCCCTCTCTCTCTCTCCTTCTCTCTCTTACTCCCTCTGTTCCTCTGTCCCATAATTAATGCCACTGATAGACTGTCTCATATTCTCCCTGCTTTCTCCGCACCAAAAATTCCTAACAGCTTCTCCTATCGCGACCATTATTTCCCCGCTTTCATGAGCGTTTGCTTATTTTTGCTTAACGAAGAAAGTCAATTTCTAGTCATGCCCCAACACACCTTGGTCCATTTAAAATGTCGCGCATAGCCAGCACTATGGCTACCGTCCCTGACATGCTACGGCCCTCCATCCCACCACACGATAAAAGACCACACATTTTACCACCATTTTAACCACTTTGCTAATTTCATTACATGATCACAGCATTTGGACTAACTTCCACAATTCTAAATGCATGCCATAGACAGCCATTAACATTTGTTTGATTTATGGGCCTGTGTTTCTTTCAGCTACAATGTGATATAAATGGTGGAAATGGAAAAATTACTGCAAGTTAAAATGAAATTAATTCCCACTCACTTGCAAATTAATATCAGAAATGGCCGTCCAACCATTTACCCTGAATTTTGGTCAGCATTCTGCACAATACATTCTCTTTAAACTGCACAATGCATCTATCACCAACAATGTACAATGAACAATTATAACTCAATAAAATGAACACCTTACTTGTTTGTTAAAGCAAAAAATAGGGGTCATAATTTACAGGAAATAAAGTTTCTCAAAACAGTTTTTTCTTGGGGAATGATTTAGTAGCCTGAGGGTAAACATATAGCCCAAAAGGGGGCATACTTTGAGAACATTAGTGCTTCGAATGTGCCCCAACAATGGTTTGAAGGTGTAATAGCCCCATAAATCAAAATTATTTCATCAACCCCCCCCCCCTCTGCAAATGTACAATGATTTCCAGTGTCTATGCATTCCTTTAAATCATATCATTCAGCTTTTTTAAATTTGCAAGAAGTATAAGTCAATTATCAGTTGCAAAAAATTGTATAATGCATGATAAAGAAGATGCCACTTGCAGGTTTTGTGTGGATGATATTAGTGTTATTATTATATTTCAAATTTGAATTAGAGAAGTTCCTTATCAACGCCTTAATATGAGCCCATCTAAGGTGACTGCAAACCAAAAATTGTCATCATCATTCAAACGTTTTCCAGTTTTGTATTCAGAATTAAGTCACAACAGTCCAACGATTACATATTCACAACTCGTAAGTTATTAGCAAACTGTGTAAGGTGACGTTATAACAACTCACTAGTACTGCAACTCACTGAACCATAGTAGAAACAACATTAGATTATATTACATGAAGATTCAATGTTGAGTGTTTGTAAAGCACAGTGGATAACAGAATAACTTTTTTTAAATTGGATAGTAAATGAAATTAATCAATATCAAATTTGATTAAATTACAATAGAATTATTTGATATACAGATCTTGTCTTATCACAGAATTTCAGTGTTCTTGGCCTCAGTTGGCAAAAATCCTTTATAGGATAAGAACCCATCTCCTCGTGAAATAATATAAACTAAGAAATTTCATAAAAGACCAGTATTATGAAAAGAAATGCAATACATTTTGGAATACCAGCACAAAATATGAACTTAACTCAGTGCAATAAAATATAGAGACAGCAACAAGAGAGCGAAAAGAGTACAAATGGTAAGAATATGCACAGAAAGATCAAGCGTTGCAATAACCATCTGCCTGCCAAACAAACTGCCATTCAATGAGATTTACATATACTTCTTATGGGAAAATGCATTAATGGAACATAATGCGTTAAAACTGAACATAATATGCCACCAATAATAATGACGCCTAGCCTACACATCTGTTGTTTGAGGTAATAACTTTTGATATCACATAATAAAATATAAAATAAGGGGAATGAAAGAGCAAAATATTGGAACACGATAACCCCATTTTTGTTATTCTGTGATGTGTATTACTATTACTGTTTTAATGAGTGTTTGAAGTAAGATTATTGATAATCAAATACTTAAATTTCCAAAGAGAAAGGTATCAAATGTTACACCTTCACTTCTCTGATTTGAAAGAAAAATAAAGTGCTTGAAATTATTTCCTTCTGATATTTTGTTTTATGAGGCAGAACTTTTCAAATAATCTGATGTCAGACATCATGTCACCAACTTTAATAGAATACTAATAAAAAAAATATTCTTAAAATGAGTTAAGTCATCGTTAGGCTGTTAAGTAACAGGGTAACCATAGGAAGGAGAGCTAGAGAAGAAAGCGTGTAAATGGACTTAAATATAATTCAATTTGTTCACAAATAAAGTGAGAATTTTCTACATCAAGACATTTAGATAATAAGGAATCAAAATTATGAAGCAATTTGATACAAAGAAAGAGAAATTTAGATTCATAAAGTAATGAAGAAAATTCTAAAGACTGAGTGGGTGTTGAAGATGTCATTAGTATGGCACCACACTATTGAAAAAAAAAACATAAGATGCAAAATGGCAGCTTCATTTCACAAAAAAGAGTTGATTAATTGGAAAAAAAAATGCCAACACAGCCATACAATTGAAGAATGTTTTTTGTTTTAGAAAAGAGGAAGGGAGAGAAGGAACAAGAATGAAAAAATGAAAAGAAGGAGAACATCGGTAATGGAAGACAAACAAGTTGAAGAGGATACAAGTAACATCAAATGATGAGAAGAAAATAGGGAGAATAAACTTATGAAAGAAGAAGAAAAGAAGAATAGAAATAAAAGAAGAAAAAACAATGAAATAGAAAATGAAGAGGCAAAAGAAGAATAAGGAAGCAATAAAGCATAAGAAGGGGAAAATAATGAAGAAGAGGGGAAGAAAGAGATTGAGACGCATACAAAAATTAAAATGAAAGAGGGAAAGAAGACAAAGAGCATTGATAAAATCTTGACACTAATGACCAAAGGCAAAATGAGAATAGAGTTAAGAAAGATGAAAAGAAAAGAAAAGAAAGGTTTTGATTACTTACACAAGGTGTTAATCCGGGTAGAGAATGGGTAGTAAGGGTGCTAAGGGTAGGCCAGACCCTGTCTAAACGGCTGCACTCTTATGCAAACTAACAGGACATGTAGTCTGCCGTCACACACTCAAACTAAGGAAATTTTATATTCTGCAAAACCTAAGTCAATATCAGGGTGAACTGATAGCGGGGTGAGAGTGGCCGATTTGGTTTCGCTGTAGTCGGTCGGGACTGAGGTCTGCTCGGCAGCGGGCAATCGGGAGGGGGCAGCGTGCGCAGTGTGTATCATCATAGCCAAAGATGCACTGGCAATGACTTATTGCTGGTATTCTTAGTTCAGTTCTCTTGTTTTTATTTCTTTCTTCTTGTTTATTTTTAGAGAGAATTTAGTAATGTCTCTCAGAGACTGGGAGTTTCTTTTTGAATCTAAGTTTAACTTGGGTAGACGAGTACTCATCATGGAAGCAGAAGGTGGAACAGCAATTTGTTATCACACTTCCTAAATTTCTTCTCTCTATTTCATGTAAGTATTTACATATTTAGGCAATTATCTTATCACATTTATTCATTTCTCAATGGATAGCAAGTTTAACACAGCTACAAGGTTCATGAGCACCAAATACATTACACAGAGTGGTTATGCAAATACTATATTTCATTAGCTTATAAAAATGTTTCAGTTAAAAGTTCCTTTAAAGTTATGAACTTGAAGTATAATTCATTAATTTAAGGAACTCTTGCTTGCTTGGCAGTGAGGCAGTAAATCATACGCATCATGAACACCAAGACAATTACATACTTTATCACGCCATAATAATGTGTTTTTCCTTTTTCTTTTTTTGATTGATTTTTCCAAGAAATAAGCCTACCTTTTAAAGAGAAATTAACCAAATACATCAATCTCTTATTCATAAATGTCATATTTAAAAAATGGATGTTCTCTGTGGAGTTCCTGTTGAGTTTATTAAGAGGCATCAACTGACAGATATATTTTCTAAGAAAGATTAAGCTACCCAGCATGCTTAGACAATTATCTTTTTTATCATTCTAGATTTTCCTGCCTGCATGTATCATGTTTTTTTAACTTGTGCATGAACATCGCATGAGCATTACGAAAATATATTGGTCATACAAAAACACTGGGTAAAACAGGGTATTTTGGGCTTTTACAGGAGATGAAAACTCAATAGAAATATATATCTTGTGGTGTTCTGTTACAAAGATGATTCTGTTGACAGAATATATGGTTGCTAGTTCATATGATCTACATCAAGTGGAATTCTGATTAATGAACCAATGATTGAATTTCAATTTCATAATGTTTTCTGATGTCTCCAATTATCATAATAGTGAGAAATCAATGAAAATTCTTTCAGAGATTGGAAATAAACATAATATTAGAAGCTTGTGTCACTTGCTATTTTAAGATATAGGACAGGGACATTTTAATTTTCACATACAATTGATATAACATATATGGTGTGATTTAACTTTGCATCATAAATATATTTTGTCAAAAAGAATATAATGAAGATGCTGTGTCTTGAAAAACAGAGTTCATTAAAAACGCTCTGGAACTGGAGTCTGGACTAAGAACATTATGAACTACATATTTCCTCCAAAAACACATTCACAATGGTATGCATTCATGTTCATCAGTATTACTATCACTATGGCATTAATGTGTGTTAGCGTGTGAACAACAGATTTAGAAAAAAAATAGATATATTATAATTAGATTAAAATAGAGAAACTTGAAACTTGTACTTACCAACCCATTCAAGTAGATTTCCCAAACACTCTTTCCGAGGTATAGATATGAGAAAGAATATCGCTCGATAAACTGTGACTTGATGAAGTCTTCTAAGAAAAATCCAATCCAAGGAAACGTCACGAAGAAAAGCGACGACTCGTTTGATTCAAGTTTCTCTTCTGGCGGAAGAATCCATTTTCAAGCTTGACGATGAGCCATATCAATCGCAAACAATCCGAAGGATGAACTTCATATATTAAACAATAAACACCAATAGGATATGCTCCTTCTTCACTTTTCTTGTTTGCTCGATAAATTGTCTAGAAATACGGAAAGAGCAAGTTGTTTCCCATACCAACTTGGTCTCTCTAGCAGCAATTTCTCCTTGGTCTCTCAGAATTGGAGTTGTATACTTATAGTGATCAATCTCTGTTGCAAACAACGTCTTCTGTTCTTTTCCTTTCTTATCAGACAAAATATCACAATTTTCTGCTTGAGCTGGCCCACACAATCAACAACAAATCGTTCTCTTTGAGGAGGAAATTGCTATTGAGTCGTGAACAGTAGCAGTGCGTAGCTAGCCGGGAAGTGCGGCGGTAGGTCAAAAACTTGTCGGGGCGGCACGGCATAGGAGTGTGTGCGGTCGTCGTAGCGACGGGCTTGAATTCAATCCAGCGTGGAAGGGGTTGGTTTTCCTTGGCAGTGAAGTATGTTCGCTGCTTGCTGCACTGGTGCTTTCTCTCTCTCCCTCTCTCTCCCTCTCTCTCAGGCTGGGCTCAGAGCTCTGCTTACCACAAGCTAGCTAGTTGGCCAGCCAGGCCGGCAGGGCTGGGCTGAGCTGGGGTTATGCCTTGTGGGAGAGGGATGGGGAGCTCGTAAAATGGCACGGAAGATGTGAAGATGGCTTTGCAATGGGGCTGTCTTTAATATGATGGAGCCAAAATTCAGAACAAGATGATGATGATGATGTTACTCACACTGGTCCAAATGATGATCTTGAAGACAAAGTTAAAAAAGTTTTTTAAAAATGTCACCTCAATTAGCTTAAAATGCCGCTTTAAGCAAGTTGTTGACTTGTCGCCGTGTGATGTTTCCTCGTGGTGGCAAGTTGCGGAAAGGCAAGAAAAAGCTCAGAATATCCAGCGTGTCAGCAGTGCATATGTGCAGCGACAAGGAGTCAATGAAATGCCAAAAGTAGGCTGATAAAAGACGGTATCTGTAGCGGGTCGGGCTAATGAATAGTCAATTGGCTGCCGATTGTACGGGAAATCGAGGGGGGGAAAATCCACAGTGGGAGGGGAGAAATAAAGTAAACACTGTAGAGTTGGCCGAAAATGAGCCTCCGTTGTACCGCCAAGATAGTGTGACGAAATCAAACACCGTCAGAGGTAAACAGAGAATACCAGAGAAGGAATCAACCGGTTTACGTTACTCTTACTCCACTCGCATGCACCTTGGTTGCCAAAGCGCTCGCCCAAAACTACCCATTACCATGGAAACCGTGAACGAGGGAAGTTTACGCGGACAGGCGTCTACACACACGCACGCTTGAACTACCAAGATGAGACTTAATCAGTATTTTCTCGCTATTTTAAAGCTGTCTTTGATGCATTTTAGTGAAAATTAGTGGTAAGCAGCTGAAGTTGATAGAGAGGGGATGTGCTGGAGGTTGCCTGGGCCTGTGGAACAGGCACGCTTGACGGTCAGTGAAGGGTATGAAGCCGCCGAGATTTCAGCAGCCTTGGCCAAGCGGGTCTCCCTTACATTTCACATCAGCAGGGTCTATGTGCACGCTGGTAGTCTACTACACAGTACACGCTGCATGCATATGCACTGTATACCCCAGTGTGTGTGTGTGTGTGTGTGTATGCATTTGTTTATGCGCAGACACCATAGCTCTGTGCACACTGCACTCTACAGATCCCCACTCACACACACACTTATTGTGTGCAGAAAGCTGGTTCATAAGGTTTCCACCACTCACAACGCAGGGCTTTATCATGCAGATCAGTTGGGTCTCAGCTATGGACCAATCACAGCGCAGTACAGCTAAAGCACTGCAGTAGTGGCTGGTTTTGAGAGAGTGTGAGAGATGGAGATAGAGACAGAGAGTAGGAGAGAGACATGGCAAAATGAAATATGCTCACAGCAGTAAAATGCAATGAACTCCTCATCACCTGTATAATAATTGTGTTGCTAATATATTCACAAAGAAATTACATCTGAAATATTATAATGTTACATTGTTTTGCCCATATCTTTTTTCATGCCTAAAAGACAATATCTTTTCATAAGAGAGAACCTATTTAATTCATGTTGGGAGTATTTGTTGAGTTTTTGATACAAGTCATAAAGATGCCCTAATAGTGATACATTTGATAACATATTACTCCTCTCTCTTGGTCTCCTTTATTTCATCCTTTTCCTATTCCCTTATGGAAATATGTTTTTTATCCTAATTTTCAGCCCTTTCTTTAACACCTGTTCTTCATGATATCAGTATTTTTTTCCTTAAGTTATTCTGCCCTCTTTTGCTCCTATATTTCACCTTCTTTTTCTTGTCATCCCTTTCCCCTCTCTACAGTTTCCCTCTCTGACTTCTCCTTCTTTTTTCCTGTCTCTCTTGTTCTCCTCCTTCTTATTCTCCTCCTTTTCTTAGTCTTCCTCTCCTCCTACTCCTTCTACTTTCTCTTTATATTTTTCTCATCCTTCCCCTTCTCCTTCTCTCCATAGTCTCCTCCCCTCCTCCTTCTTCTACTTTGTCTTTTGTCTCATTCCTCTCCTAATGCTGCTATCATATTGTCCATTTCATTTTCCCTTTTCCACCTCCTTCCTTTTTCCTCTGACACCATATGACCCCACTGTACATCCTATTAATTCAATAGTATGATCCAACACTACAACCTTGTTTTTATCCTACAAAATGTGTTTCTAACTTATAAACAAGCAGGACTTCCACACATATCTACACACCACAATCCTTACTTTTCTTCAGTTCATACAAAAAAACATTCAACTCAGCAAAGCTTTAAAAAAAAACTCAAGGAAATGATTCTGGGCAAAATAAGGAGGAAGTAAAATCTGTGAGTTTTTGCGGCTACTCAGAAATGGAAGTGAATGCCACATCCTCAATCACATTTACCAGATAAGGCCATCAATGAACTTTCATCTAGATACCTGTGATTTCTATTTCACGACCATTCAAGTTCACAACCAGGAGGTATACCGGTACAAAACAAGTTGTACAAATTATTTGTGTAAGTTCACAGCCAGTTGTTTAGAAGATCTGCTAGCCTTTTTACAGCACAGATATTTGTTCAACTCAAAAATATATTTAATTTCTGCAAAGATAGGAGGTAAGTAATTATCTGTCAATTTTCCTTCTTTAAATATAATATTTCCCAAATTTACAGCCATCCTTTTTATTCTTTACAAACCTGAACATTCACTACCCACCATAAAAACATCACTGTCAAATTAAATGGCAAAATAAATATGGTCAGATAATTTTACTCTAAAATGTTTCTTACTTTTGCCTTAAGAAAGCCACGAAGTTATTTCATTATCTACCGGTATTTACTTATGCTTCCCAATATGATGTTGAGCGTATCATTATCGTATGACACTCCTACAATGGTATGAGATCACAGAGTGGTGCAGCAAAGTGAGGAAATGTAAACAATGTGTGAACATATACAAGACATGCTATCAATATAACCTCACATTACAAGTATAATTTGCTTTCGATTAAAACACATGAAGAAAATTCAAACTACCAAGAATGCTGCTTCATTATGGAAATCTTGAACAATTGTTAAAAACAGATTTATGAATTAAGTAGTAAAGGAGCTATTAATTCAAATCAATATGATACACTTCACACACTCCTCTGTAATGTATATGTACACCATCTTACTGGATGTCCTGGAACGACATTAGAAATACCACATTCTTAGAAAATATGTGAATTATCTAAACATATAACCTTATTAAAAGTATCTTTTATTTCTATTCAACATATGATTTAGCCTTCTTCAGTGATTATCTCTTCCTGTGCAAGAGGAAATGTGTTTTTTTTTTGCGATCTATGCGCAACACTCCTGAAAAAATAGACCTAAGGCACTTAAAGACTTGATTTGTCATGATAATGTGCATTTTGCTCCCAATCTAGAGCTTATGTGATAACATATTCATCATCTCAAGACCACTATGCCATGTCCACATTTTATGCAGATGGTGTATATGTATATGCTACATACAGTAGAGTAGGGAGAAAATCCCCCATAATTGCTGCTTTTTGTGAGTCTAAAATGTGACCTCCCCTCCAGCAATGGATGGATAAGGGAAAGCATGAGGGAGAGGGGGGCTGAAGAAGGCAGGGTAGACGGGTGTTGGGGAAGGGGTGTAGAAAGGGTGGGGAAAGGGTGTACAAAGAGTGGGGAAGGGGTGTAGAAGGGGTAAGGAAGGGGTGGGAAAGGGGTGTAGAAAGAGTGGGGAAGGGGTGTAGAAGGGGAAAGGAAGGGGTGTAGAAGGGGTAAGAAAGGGGTGGAAAAGGGGTGTAGAAAGGGTGGGGAAGGGGTGTACAAGGGGTAAGGAAGGGGAAAGGGGTGTAGAAGGGATGTGCAATGGATGCGCAAGGAGTGGATCAGAGGGCGGATAGTACAAACAGAGACAGAGGTAAGAAGCAAGATCAAACTTTTCCCCCTTCTGTTATGTTAGATATCTCCTACAAGATGGTTCTCTGTCTCTTTCTCTTTCCACCCATATCAATGGTTTTGTTGTATCTTTCTCACTTTCCATGTTTTTATCTCTTTATCCTCCTTGTCATCCATCATCACCTCTCTCTCTCTCTCTCTCTCTCTCTCTCTCCCTCTCTTTCTCTTTTACTCATGTTCAAATTTACATTCATCTCTTCAACTTCTGCTTTTGAATCTAGTACCTTTTCCTCACTACCTCCTCCCCCCCACCCATATCTCTCTTTTAATCCACCCCTTTACACCGCCCAAACACTACCAGCATCACCCCACCCCACCCACCATCTCACATCTTTTCACCATTCCTTCATTTCAATCCCCAGAATTCGCCGAGCTTGCTTCTCCATGCAAATTGGGGTCACTCCGAAGCACAGCAAATTAATTGCTGGCAATAGCCGACTATCCCGGCGCTAATGAGACTAATTCAATTGATTTCCCTCAGGATCACCTCCTAGACATACAACTGGCAGTTGCACAAAAGGTTCTGGTCCGAATGAGAGATGGCATCGGAAAAGCAGCTACGAATTTCTACTTTTCCCACAACAACAAATGCACTTTTCATTTTCTGTGATTGGAGCTTAAAGACAGCCAGTCCCTTTTTCAGATCACCACAAAACCATCGAAACATTGGCAAAACATATAGAGAACTGTTAGCAAGCTCTATATTCACAATTTGAAACTGATACGTAGTGTAAAATTCAAATAATGCACGTAAACAACGTCTGATTAATAGTCTTTACCTCAGGCTCTTAGCAGTTTGTGTTGAAATATCTGTTTTATTGATTAATCTGTTTATTAAATTATAAAACGCATTATGAAAAAAAAAATGTTCTATGGAAGGAATCATATCCAAAGTTTGGTAGTTACTCATAAAATTAGGATTTCACACACGCATAATAACCACATAGATACTATAAGAAAGACTAATACTTTTTTCGTGGTACGAAAAAAGTCGGTTTGAAATTTAACGGCTGAAATTTTTTAAATATACAGAAAGCTTCAACATGCTATATTTTTAGAAATGGTCTTGAATCATACTTTCTTCAATTTACGATCGTGATAGACGATTTCAAATTTTAAGCTTGCAAAAGGGACGGACAATCTTTAAGCTGTGCTGCAAATCAGGGGAAAAGTGCTTAAAAGAGACCATCTACTTTTTAGAAACTTTTCATATACATTAATTTGAACATTACTACTGAGGGAGGAAACTTAACTAAAAACGATAATTTTGAGTATGCACATGAAGTCATTTTTTTCACATACATAGTTCATTATTCTTAACATGATAGTTACATTAATAATATATTCTCATCTTATTTTCTTCAGACGAGTAAAGTTGATTTCTGATTTTTAAAGAAGATGGCTCGATACCATCTCCTGAGCATATTTGGCACGGGTTGTTATCAATCTAGTCCTATACCTTCAAATCTGTGTTGGCACGTCACTCTGTAGACATACTAATCCTACGACACGGTCAACTGGTTATTACTGTACCGCAAGGAACCGATTCGAGTCCCCTTCCCAACAAGCACTCACTCTCTACGCGACAGAGTGGTCAAGATCGGCAAATAAAATGTTAGAGAGGGCAGGAAGAGGAGGGGGAAAGGCTGATTCTGGATGGCGATGAAAGATGGGGAAAGTATTATTATGTCTAGACCCCTCTCTCTCTTCCTCTCCCTCTGTCTGTGTGTCTGTCTGTCTGTCGCCTTATCGTTCTCGCTATCTCTCTTTCTTGCTCTCGTCTGGTCTCCCTCACTTCATCATGTCTTTCTCCATTTCTTCTCCCCCCTCACTCTCCCCCTCCCATTCCACCCCCTTTCCATCTTCATGCATTTTTTCCACCCCTCCCCCTTCCTATGTCCCCCCCTCCCTCACCCCCTTCTCTATCTCTTTCGCTCTCCCTCCATCTAACCTTATATCTCTCCCTCCTTCTGTCCTTGCCCTTGGGTCTAAATCATATATCTGTCATGAGAGATGCCAAAATATATTTTCAGAGAATATCGAAGTCCATACCCAAAATTTAGGAAGTTGATATACATGTATGTCACATACAGGGATCCTGAACAAAACATCTTCTTAAACCCAGAATGAAAATGTTGATGATGAAGATTATCATCATAATGGTAATAATAATCATAATGATAGCAATATCATATAGACCAAAAGAATATCCATAAAAATATACTGATAATAAATAACCACAATGATCATAGATACTCACAGTTGTCATTATAATCATAATCATTTTCATCATAATTATGATTAACACATAATACACATAATTAACACATAATATGTACAATAAAGAGCATCATTAAAATTCCTGCATTCTATTTTTAATGTAGTCTCAATTAAAGAACAAAATATTCAACCAGTTTGCACCGTTATCAATATTAGACCCTCAAACAATATCCCTCCATTCTCCACATGCTTCAGCTCACTGCATGTTCGCTGCTTCATATCATTCTACATTTCAAACTGGAACAAAAGCCCTCTTCAAAAATAAGAAACAAATAGAGTTTAAGGTCACCGAACCCCCCTATGTTTGGGTGATACATAGCCCTATATTAAACAATGTCCACTGATGCGCACAGTACGCCTATTCCTGATTGGCACTCATGCTTCAAAATTCTATATTTGGTCGACCACCACCTCCACCCAATAAAGAATGAAGCCAAATGTGGCTGGTTTAGACTGAAGCTGCACACTCGGAGGCATAAACTCTGGGGATAATAAGGCCAGAGCTTGTTTTCGGAGGTAACTGAGCAGAAAATAGCATTATTTCTGGTCGGATGCAAGCGAAGAAACGGCCCTCAGTCCTGTCTGTTGCTTCAAACACACGCCTGCCTCTGCATGTACGCCCCATAATGCTTTCTGTGTCAAATCTGATGCTGTTACACGACTTTCTATTGTAATAATCATTTTGATTTATTGTAAGTTTCTATAATGCACGGCTCTCTTCACCCTTTAAGGACCAAGCTATGAAAAACCCCATTGGTATGTTACAGATATGAGTACCCATGCGACTAAGAAATGAGAAAACATGAATAATTACATCTATTAATTAAAATGAATATATTTTTTCACTTTCTCTCACATTGTCTACAAAAATTAGGTATGTCTTTTGCCCAGAAGACAATATATATATATAAATATATAGTTATCCCTTTATCTGGTAATATGTACAGTATCAACAATATCAACATATTTGCATTCAAAGTATGATGCATATTTTAATCCATTACTGTCAAGAAGAGTTTTTTGTGGATATTTTTAAAACTTTGCCTCTGGTGAAAGTGTGAAGCGTATGATGTGTGAGAGAGCAATTAAGAGGTGGGTTGGAGGAGGCAGCAATATTGTGAGCTGGCGTAGGGTCAGTCTTAAAAGGACTGGCTGACCACTAAAGGTGGCCTGTAATGGATTTGCGGTTAGCTGGGGCATCGAGAGAGACTCCATAAGAAGGGGAAAGGGGAGGGGGAGGAGAGGGGAGGGGGAGGGGTGATGGAGAGGGTTTGGTGGTTTGACTTTATCAATGAAAATTCCCCGAAAAGGATAGAATAGAAGGCAGTTACAATTTTGCAGGTCTATGCAGAGTGACAATTATTGACAGGGCGTTCAGCTTTGCACATCTTTGGAAGACACATGAGGCCTTTTTGTACAGAATACAAGGAATTATGGCTTATGTATATTTGAACAAATGGAGGGGGGAGGGGATAGAGAGAGATGAAAACAGAGAAAACAGAACAGGAGTTACTCAGCGAGCTACTCAGCTCACTACAGCTAATATTTATGTTATATGCAAGGAGGAAAGAGAAGGGAAGGATGAAGTGGGAGGGGGGGGGGGGGGGGTCAAGAGAAGATGGGGAAGGAGAGGGCAGAGGGACCTAAAGGGAGCAGAATGGAATAGAATAGAATAATACTTCTCTAGGCGAATTACTCTGATCACATAATCCTGCTATCTTTTGTGAAGTATAGGTTGACAAAAATGGCCCCATTGGTGACTGACCCTGTCACTGCTTTCCCCACATAATGGTCACTGTACATTGTGTGGTCAAACTGGAGACCACTGACCATCTGTTGCGGGTAAATACTGGACAAAGGGTAAGATTCAGGCAAATGTTCAGCCACTTTTTGAGTCAGAATCAGCATTTCTGTATGCATGCATACATAAACTATGTTCTGGAATTCAGGAATGATTAACAAATCAAATTGAGATAAGACCTAAGTGGCCTTTGTAGGCAGGTTTGAATGTTGATGAATGAAAAGTCTACCCACCCAGAGCACCCACGTCTTGCAATTGATGAGATCTAGTCTACTCATCTTTAGTCATTGACCACTCATCCTACACCCCCTCCCCCTTCTTCTGACTTTAAATGACAAGACAAAGGTTCATGACTCACACTGTGAACCAGCTAGGCAACATTTACTATGGGCAGTAGTCGAGAAATGTACTTGTCTGATAATGTACCATCACAAATCTGATAAAGAAAGGGACAGGCAGAGACAGACAGAAGGACAGACAAACATAGAGAGGAGAGAGAGGGGAGGAGAAAGAGAGAGAGAGAGATGGTGACAGCTAGAGAAAGAGAGAAAGAGTGGGGCGGTGGAGAGGGGGAGCAAATGTACTGAAGAACTAATTCACATAAGAAAGTGAAAAAACGAAAAAAAAAAAACTTCACAACCAGCTAACTTGACTGGATTATTGTATGCAACACTTTCATAGTCCAGAACTATATATAAACCCAGGGGCAATATTCATGAAAGCTTACTAGCCTAGTTAGCTACTAAAAATACATGCAGCTGAATGCACTTAACGCAACTAACTAGGCTTAGTAAGGTTTCATGAATATGGCCCTAGAACTATAACTCAGGGGCCATATTCATGAAACCTTACTAAGTCTAGTAAGCTACTAATATGCATTCAGCTGCATGCATTTTAGTTACTAACTAGGCTAGTAAGCTTTCATGAATATGGCCCCAGGTTCATGGTTTCATCTGGTTTCTGTACACAAATATGGGCGCCTAGAGGTGGCGGGGGGGGGGGGGGATTTGCAACATATCAAATAGGATAGAAATTGATTTAAGCACTTTGCTGTTTGAAGCATCATTGTGAATGTGTAGTGAGGATGAGGAAGGGATGGTAAGAGGCTGGGAATGGGGGCGAGAAAGAGAAAGTTTTGATCAAGGTACACAAATCAGGCATATGGGGGGTGGGGGGTACATGCTGTAACATATCTAATAGAAAACTTTGCAGTTCAAAGAATGATGTTGAGAGTGTAGTGGGGATAAGAGATGGGGGGGGGGGGGGAAGGAAGAGCGTTGAAAGAGATAGAAAGTTCTGGTTAAGGTACACAAATCAGGCACCTATGGACTGTGGGGGGGGGGCACACACGGAAATATAGGAAGCTTTGCTGTTTGAAGAATGATGTGAGATGTGTTGTGGAGATGATGGAGGAGGGGGGGGGGGAGCAAAGAAAAGGGGGAAATAAGAAGAAAGATTTCTGACCAAGGTTACTCGACTAGCCCGAGCATGAACCGTTTTCTTCCCCCTAGGGTCCAGATGGCAAGAGATACAGTAACACCCGACTCAGAGCTCGCCCAATACTTCTTCCTCCCAATCAAACGGTGACTTATCAAATGGACAGATAGCTCTCTTTCTTTATAACACCAGACTGATCTGTCACAAGGTTCATATTAGCCCTGGTCACACTATGGGCAACTCACTGGTGAAATCACACAGGAGGGAGGCTCAATTCAACTGGATTCTCTTATCACTGCTGGCTTGAAAATGTGTGGTAGGCAAATGGGGCTTTCAAGGGCTGGTAATGTAAGGGTTAACTCTCTCATTACAACTGGCATGAGATTGTGTAGAAAGGCAATGGGTTTTTCCTCTGCGCGGTGATGTAAGGGTTAACTCTCTCCAAACAATTGGCATGAACATGTTTATTAAGCCAATGGGGTGATTTAAAGCCTGGTAATATAAGGGTTAAGCCCTGAAAAGCAAGAAATAGACCCCAAAGATAACAAAAGACCCCCTCTGACCTATTTCTTCTCTCATTAGGTATGTTAGTTAAAATTAACGGCATGGTCCAGTGTATAAGCATCATGGCATAAAGCTTGATTCTATTAACTTATCAAGAATTTACAGGTAGAACTTCTTCCAACTTATCCAACATTGAAAGCTTTCTCGCTTCAGCATCATCTTCTGATAAGTTTCCATAGTCTAACATTATCATGCCAATCTTCAAGGCATGACACCTTGGCTCCTACTAACCTTTAACACGTCACTGTCTCTCTCTCTCTCTCTCTCTCCATTTTATTCTTTCTCTATCTCTCCCTATCTCTCTCTCCCTCTCTATCTATCTCTATCTCGCTCTCTCTATCTCTCCCTCTCTCTCTGTCTCTCTCTCTATTTCTCCCCCCCCCCTCTCTATCTCCCCCCCCCTCTCTCTCTCTCTTTGTCTCTCTCTCTCCCTCTCTTTCCCCACACTCTCTGTCTCTCTCTATATCTCTCCCTCTCTATATATATCTCTCTCTCTCTCTCTGTCTCTGTCTCTGTCCCTTTCTTTTTGTTCATCTTTCTTTACTTCTCTCTAAATCAGCTTGTAAACTCCTGTGCCAGAAGAAATACTGCTCTGTGGGGATGTTCAAAGATAAAACAGAGTCACTTGAGGTGTTAATGTTCTTACTGAAGTCACAAATAAATATATCCATTCATTGAGATCTAAAACTATGTTGACATATATTTTTCTATTCTTGATAGACAGTGGATTCATTTCAGGTTACAGCAGGTTTTAACATTTCAGTAAATAAATAAATCTTGATATATCATTTTCTTTGTGTTCCTCTCATAGATATAATGAATAACTTTTCAGGGTTCAGAGGTGAGCTTCAATTGTGAGATGCAAAATGTATCAGACATTTGGGAAGAAAATCTTCAAGGGTTCTAAACATTATCTCACTTTTGAGGACCTTAAATTCTTTAAATGGGCAGACAGCCCAAAATATCTTAATTTCTTTGCAAATACGCCAAAATCTGATCATCCCAATATAGTTCATACATGCAAAGAATATCACATGGAAGAAAAAAAAAATGATGAATTCTATCAAATGCCATACTTTCTCGAAGACCTTGAAATCTTTAAATGGACCGACAGCAAAAAATATCTTCATTTCTTTGCAAATACGCCACAATCTGATCGGCCCAATTTGGCTCAGCGAGGGCCCTTCCCCACGGCCGCTCTTCACGTCATCCGACATGCTATACCCTATGGTGGAGTCTCGAATCCCTGGAACTATGGGAACAGGCCAGGTGACTAATGATGCCCAAATCGCTGTCAATTCTTTTAGTCATAGCCATCAGGGTATTAGCAATGCTGGATTTGCAGGGTTTTTTCTTGGCCTTTTGCATAATTCATCTCCACGCATCACCTTTTTTTTTCTCTTTCTCTCTCTCTCTCTCTTTTCTTTCCTCTCCTTCCTCCATCTTATTCCATTCCCGCATTCTCTCCGACGTTATTCCCACATCATCCATGTCTCTATTCCCTGTCTTCCATATGTGCGAAATATTCTGGTGAGATGCGAATTTTAAAAGAACGAGCTGCCTGTCCCTCGATGAAAAGAAAAAGAAAAATCATTCACAACATTGGCATGCTGGCAGGGTGGCATATATTGCATATATGAAAGCGTTATGGTCGATTCTAGGCAGCGCAAAGAGGAAAGATGCCCGCTTTTCCATGTCATGCGACGTTGAATTTTCAGCTTACAAATACATTGTTTGACTAAAAGTCCAGTTAGAAGTATAATGCTAAATATGTTACTCATTGCGGATAAATGGCTACTGATAATCGTTTGTCTCGCAATGTAAGGTAAACGGAATCGAAAAGATCACGACATTTCGTGCGCCGCTACAACACTTCGTCAGGTGTAATACAAAATTGTAGTAAGCAGAAGTATAATGTTGCCTTAAATATCTCTCAATTAATATGAAATTTACACACATTTAAGATATCATCAGTAAAATAAAAAACTTCTTATTAATTTCTGTCATTGCCCATTTCAGATTTTCATTAGTGCAGGTCTCTGTTTCATAATGTGTTATGATTGATCAGAATTTATCACAAGTCCAATCCCCTATATCTAATGCACAGCATTACGATCAATCACAAGGCAAGTTGAGATCAATCGCAAGAATTTATACGACAGGGCCCAGGTATGTGTATTGTTATTGAGCATACTTATTTTTGTGTATACTTGGGTTTGATGCTATGGTAATGGTGTTTCTCTGAATATGTCGTGTTCCAGAAGTGGGTCATCAATTGTAAAATAGCATTACATCATGGAAGAATCCATTTAGATTGTAGGGAGGTCTTCTACCTGGTAGCATGGGTTTCTGACTTTCATGAACACTAAATTCCCATTTTTTCTTTGATGGTCCACCATCTGTTTTATA
>OZ022586.1:15462479-15542479 GCA_963669155.1 Arbacia lixula | reverse complement strand
CAAGCCAAGAACAATGATCCAGACAGAATGGAAGAGAAATAATTTAAAAAAAAATGAAAACATCCAAAAGAAACAGAAGATAGAGAGAGAGTGAGAGAGAGACAGCGAGATAGAGAGAGATAAGAGAGAGACAGACAGAGAGAGAAAAAAGAGTAAAGGTTGAGGAGAGAGAGAAAGAAAAAGAGAGAGGAAAAGGGGAGGAGAAAGAGGAAGGAAGAGAAACTTAGAAAAAAATGTTTGCTTCTAAGCCTCAACGTCATCATCATTTGTATAATGAATTGTTTCACATGTCTTAGCAATATTTTAGGACTTCAAATTTCAAATATGCACCAGGCATAAAGTATGTATAAATAATATTATTTGATTCAGATTTCTTTCATGACAACAATAATCAAATGGATATAAATCTATGTATTTTATAAAGGATAAAAAATGAACAGGTTGTTACAATGTCAAATAAATTGATGGTGTACATATGCATTCATGAGATACAGAGAGAGAGAGAGAGAGAGGGGGGGGGTGGAGAAGGAGGGAGAGAGCTGAATATTTACAGGATATAAGAGAAAGAATGAATGAGAAGAATTAGGGAAAGATCAACAGAGAGACATAGTATGGAGAGAGGGAAAGTAGGACATGGAAATAAATGGAGGAAGAGAGAGAAAGAGAAAGAGAGAAAGAGAGAACAGGAGAGAAAGAGAAAGAGAAAGAGAGGAAGAGAAAGAGACAGGTGAGAGAAGACAGTCAGAGAAGACAGATAGCAAGAGGATGATGAAGGAAGCCGGTGGTTATATGTTAAATGAGGGGTTGAAAATTTGTCATTACTGGTAATGATGTCGGCTGCTAAATTGGTAGGAAAATGGGGAAACAAGCTGGGGCGAATTGCGGGACGGGGCGAAAGCAGCAAACGGCAAGGGCTAAGACATCAATCAATCAACGGCGGGCATGTCGTCCGCTAAACGACTTTTATATCGAGAGGACTCGGGCAAAAATCACCACGGTAAAGAGCCAGTGATGCAGACTTTTTTCCCCGCCACCCCCACCCTCCCTCCTTTTCCTTTTTTCCGTCCCCCCTTCACTTCTATCCTCCCCTCCTCCTGCTTCTGATGCAAATTGCATTTGACTGATTGTCGTAATCAGGGAGGGAAAATTGAGGGGCCGGTTGTGTCCATTTAATTTCCTTATCCAATTGGGCTTTCGGGGCGATTGGGGGACTTATTTCGCATGCAAAAGAATTGGGGAGGAGGAAATTAAAGCATTAAAAAAGGGGGATGTAAATGGAGAGAGAAATTGAGGCATTGTACCGTGGCGATGAAGCAGGTAGGCAAGATTTACACTTTGTTTTCAGGGAAAAAAGGGGCACGGCAATCAAAGAATTTGTTTTGATGTCGGTAAAGTTGTTGGGGGCAGTAATTGCTTCGGCCCAATCAGCCAATACAAATAATAACTGTTCTCAAACAGAGCTCCGTACAGTATTGGACAGGACACATGGTGCGATTAGGCAGAACAGCATTTGGTAAATAGTGTCTTTATCCCCCAAAATTCTTCCAAGAATTTTTTTTTCTATAATCAAATAAAATTTAGTACATTGTTGTAGAACAGCAATTAACTACCATGCATACAAAATATATCTTAGTTGGTATAAAATCAATCCTTTAAAAGTAAGAAATTATCTTAGTGTGAACAATGCGCACCTTATTTCAACCAACAACAACAAGAACAATTTCACTTCCAGCTGTGGCTAATATAAATAATCATTTTGTTAATGACTCCCATTATGAAGGGAATGCTGTAAAATGTGAGAGCCCAGCCAATATATCTTAGTTGGTATAAAATTAATCCTTCTTTAAAAGTAAGTAAGTAAAAAATTATCTTAATGTGATTAACGCGCGCCTTAAATCAACCAGCAAACAAGAACAACTTCACTTCTAGCTGTGGCTAATATAAATAATCATTTTGTTCATGACTCCCAAATGAAGAGAAAGCTGTAAAATGTGACAGCCCAGCCAATGTTAATAATTATGCTACCATCCCAGGCCCATCCCCCCTCTTCACCACAGGCCACTTCCCTTTAACTCCTCCCCCCCCCCCCACCCCCACCACATCATGCCTCTTTCCAACCGTTCCATATATCGACACCTAATCTCTTTTTCCTCGCACCCCATCTTATCCTTTTGCTTCCCCTAACTTCCTTTCTCTATCCCCATCCCTCCCTGTCTTCTCACACCACTTCCTCATCACACCCCACTGATCATCCCAACTCATCATTCCCCACTCCCCACCCACCATTCATTACCCCCCCCCCCCACCACCACCACCACCACCTACCCACCCACCACTCTTCCCATGCACCCATGCACCACTCCACACCAACCCACCATTCCCATTCCCAAACCCATCCTACCCGCACCCCTCCACCCTTCCACCCCCCAATTCCCATCACTGCACCCCCATCCCCATCCCCACCCCCCCCCTATCCCAACCCCCATTACTGCACCCTCTTCCTAACCCTGTATATAAATCAAAACTTATTCAAGCATTTAGCATTGACTCTGTTTACATCTACCCAAGATTACAAATCAGGGAAGGTGCTATAAGAAAAACAGCATTTAGCATATGAATTTAAATGACGTGGGATGTACTGCAGTTTAGAATTACAAATACCCTTTTTTCACAGGAAATGACTTTAGAATATCAGGAACAGAACATGTATTTCCCTTGGGTTTTTACACTTTCATGCAAATGTCATTATTACATTTTCTAAGGTATTGAAAATGCCACATTACCATATAAGCCCTCAAATTTGAAATTAGGGAAAACTGGGTTTTAAAACTTGATTACGGTGTGCAAATTTTAGCTATTAGAAATGCCACAATCTGAGCCCAAAATACATGATTTCTCCACATTTCCCTCTAGCTGTGTCTCTCCCTCTCTCTCTCTCTCTCTCCCTCTCCCCCCCCCCCCTCTCTCTCTCTCTCTCTCTCTCTCTCTCTCTCTCTCTCTCTCTCTCTCTCTCTCTCTCTCTCTCCCTCTCTCTCTCGCTCTCTCTCTCTCTCTTTTCTCTCACCCCTCATTGAAGCCATTTTAACAGGTGTGAGAACACATGTACGCAGTACAAAACAGTAAAAGACACTTGATAAAGAGCATTACAAAAATTAAAAAAACAAACAAAGTTTGCATGTCGCATGTGAGTTATGTGGACTAGGAAACGGGTGGGGCTATATTTGTATAGGGCGGAAAAAGGGTGGCAATAGTCCATCCTTTTGTTATAAGAGGAGGGAGGTGTAAACTAGCGAGGGCTTTGTGTATGGTGCTCCACATGGGTGGGGTGGATAGCATATAAACATTCAGCAATATATAAAAGTGGGTGTGGTTGATGATACTCCAGTGATGAGTTTTTTGTCCTTGAGTTGGGGTGGAAAGCAAAGGATGTGGGGAATGAGAGAGTGTATCAGAAGGAGAAAAAGAGAAGAGAGAAGAGCAGGAGGAGGAAGTAGAAGAAGGAGGAGGAGGAAGAGGGAAGAAGAATAAGTTGAAGAAGAAGGAGGAGGAGGAAGAGGAGGAGGAGGAGGAGGAGGAGGAGGAGGAGGAGGAGGAAGAGGAGGAGGAAGAGGAGGAAGAGGAAGAGGAGGAAAAGGAGGAGGAGGATGAGGAGGAGGAGGAGAATAAAGAGGAGGAGGAGGAGAAGGAGGAGGAGGAGGAAGAGGAGGAGGAGGAGAATAAAGAGGAGGAGGAGAATGAAGAGGAGGAGGAGGAGGAGGAGGAGGAGGAGGAGGAGGAGGAGGAGGAGGAGAAGTAGGAGGAGGAGAAGGAGGAGAATGAGGAGGAGGAGGAGGAGGAGGAGGAGGAAAATGAGGAGGAGGAGGAGGGGGAGAAGTAGGAGGAGAAAAGGAGGAGGAGGAGAGGAGAATGAAGAGGAGGAGGAGGAAAAATGGTAAGGGCATCTGGTATTCCAGTGATATTTAGGTTGGGGCAATAGTCTGCCTGGTATTTGGGGCAGGGGGGTCCAGAAGTCCACCAGTGCTGACATCTCGTCCCCTGGGAGTCAGGGTGCGGTGGCCTGGGGAGGGGTGGGTTAGTATCAGTGTCATTACTGTGAAGGTGGGGTGGGTACTAAAGGGGGGTGGGAAAATGATGTGTGGGGTGGAGGAAGGGAGGGGGGAGTAGGGGAGAAATTTGAATCAGAGTTTGGGACAGGGGGGCCCAAAGAATGAACACTGCCTATATTTCGTCGGTTGGGGATGGTGTTGCGTGGGAGGGACTGAATGTGGTGGGGACGGAGAGAGTGTTTGTGTGTGTGCGTGTGTGTGTGTGTGTGTGTGTGTGTATGTGTGGAGGGGGGGGGAGATGTAGCTGTTACCCAACTGGTATTTTGTGGCAGGGGATTCTACAAGTTGACCAGTGCTGACACCCCATCCCAAGGGATTGGGGTTCCGATCAAGGGAAGGGTTGGTGTCTTTGTCGCTGTAGGGTGGAAATGGGCAAGGCGGGATGGATGTTGCATGGAGATGGGCAGAGAATGAGTAAGGAGGTACAGATATCTGAGCAAAAATTTTGGTAGGGGAGTAGGGGATCCACATAATGACCTGTATACACTACACCAAATGCAGGAGCCATCGCATGTTGTCATTGTAATTTTTCTTTTTTCTGTCTTTTCCTTCCTCCTTTATAATTCCTTTTTTCCTTCTTTCTTCTCCTTCCCCTTCATTTCCATCCTGCCTCTTCTTCCTTTTCTCCTCTTCTTCCTCCTGCTGAAGACAAAGAAACACCAAGTCAAGCCTTATCTCCTCAACCAAGAGCCCTCATCTGCCCAGCCTCTCCACACTGCAGGGCCACTCTCAGCACTGTATCCCCTGCAAAGCTCCTTCTCCATGCTGTGACCCAGCCAAGGGGTCCCAGGAGATCCTAGGTATAGGCGCATTCACACAACCAGAAACGCTCCCTGCTGCTCACTATAAGTAGTTTTAATGAACCTAAACTCATGGCAGAGATGTCTCTGAGACCTGCTGGAGACTGAGAAAGGTCTAAAAAATTGAACAGGTTTTAATTTGTTGTGACCCCTTGGAGACCCAGCTAATCTCCAAGAAATGTTGCTGAGAACTGTCCCACAAAATACATGCTGTACTTCTCCAAATGCTGTGATACCGTTCTTGATGGTGTATCCACTTAACATGGCTTCTTCTTCACCATGTCCCTTAAGGAATGGGAGCTGATGCTTGTATAACAACACACACATAAGGGGGGGCATAGGGTGTTTTTGTCCCCCATTTTAAAACTCCCCTCTCTTCCAACAATCACAGCTCATTGATTGGTGTAGCCATTTCATCCAGCCCATGCAACCATAAGTTTGGGGGGGGGGGGGGGGGTTGAGGTTGAATTGGACTGGCGGCTTAAGGACATGGGTCTTCCTTCATGTTATTTGGCCAACATGTGGGGGGGGGGGAGCAGTGCCCCTATCCATCCTTAACCCCATCACACACATCATGCTTCTCTTCCCGAGCCTACTGTGAGAACACCCCATGGTGTGAGTAGTGTATCCACTGAGAAGAGGGTTCTTTGACCAGGCAGTGAGGCAAAGGTCCCAAAAGCAGCCACCAAGGCTTGCACGAGCCTTGGCTTGTGTGCAAGGGGGAGAGGGAAGGGGGTAAGGATGGTTCCCCTCCACCCCTTCCCTCATCCACATACAGGACTACCCTACCCTACTGTGCGTCACTTCGAGTGGGGTGTATCCACTGAAAAGAGGGATCTTGTAAGGCACATAGCAGAGACAGAGATAGCAAAACAATACTTCAACAGGGAAAATTTGAGGCAAGGAAAGGAGGGGGGCCTCCCATTCAATGACCCCCTCATCTAAACATCACTCCCCCATTCCTTATTACACATCACGACACTGAAAAGCGGTTCTTGTGAAACACTTGGTGCAAGGGGGGGGGGGGGGGGGGGGGGGGTCCAGAGAGAGAGCAAGTAATGTTTGTATGAGGACAATTGAAACCATGTGGGGGCTGCGGGGGTTCCCTTTCCCACCCCTCACCCAAGTACTCTTCTCCCTACCCTACTTCTCATCTCTTCTAGTAGTGTATCTACTGAAAAGAGGCAGTCCAGAGAGAAAGCAAGTAATGCTTGTATGGGGACAAATGAAGGTATTGAGGAAGGGGGGGGGGCAGGGAGCCATTTCCTACCCCTTCATCCAAATACTATTCCCCCTACCCTACTGCCCAACTCTCCTAACAGTGTATCCATTGAAAAGAAGCTCTTGCGTGGTTCTTAGTGCAAGCCAAGGGAAAACAGACCAGGGAGAAAGCAAGTACTGTACAGCTTGCATGGGGACAGACGAAGGCATTGGGGGGGGGGGAGGGGGGGGTTCTTTCCCACCCCCTCATCCACCTACTCCTCTCCCCTGTCCAACAGCATGATACTCCTAGCGGTGTATCCACTGAAAAGAGGCTCTTGTGAGGCACGTGGAGCAGAGGAAAGGGGTCCCAGGAGAGAGAGAGGCAGCTATGCTGTATGGCTAGGCCAGCAGGCAAGGGGGGCCCCCGCGTGTAAACATGGCGGTGGGGGAAAGCAAAATAGATTGTAAAGTCATTATCTCGCCCTCAACAGACACTTTCAGAAGGGCCTTAAAGGGCCATCTATCTCTCTCATGGCTCGAGAGAGCGAGAGAGATTTAGAAACACCACAAGGGGGGTCGTCTTGGGACTGAATAAGGCAGAGAGACTGAGATAGAGATAGATAGACATAGAGAGATTTAGTGACACACTGTATGGACAAGTTGAATGCTGAATATATTCAATAATAATAATAAAATTAGCAATTCTTATATAGTACATAGCATATAATGAGTAAATATATCTCTATGTGCTATAAGTAATGCAAGTAATCTTAATTCAACTTCATCACTGTGCTTTATAAATAAGATCAAAGGCTAAAACAAGGAAGAGCAAAGCAATCGTGGAAAATGGAAGGAAATATAAAAGGAACAGAAACACCTTCATTACATTGCATAAAACATGTAAGAAAACCATTGGAAAGGAGGACTGAAATAATAACAAGAAATTGATAGGGAAAGAGATGAGTGTAAGCCTATGTGTTAAGAAGGAGGTAAGGATGAGCGTAAAATACGTGAATGACAAGAAGAAAATATAGGACTACTTGATAGCAAAACATTGCGAGAGCAACTGAAAGATAAATAGCAAATGTAGAGGGATAGAAAGAAAGATAAATATGACTTGATGGAGAGATGAACGTGAAAAAGTTGAGCAGGATAAAGGGATCAAAAAGGGTTACTAGCAGAATCAAAATGAGACGGGAGGAGGAAGACCCGGGAAGACGGGGAAAGACAGAGGAAGACACAGGAAGACGGAAGGGGAAAGATGGCATTTCTGGCTGGCACAGGGGCAAAATCCGCGCCTGGAAAAATTAATTTCCTTTCTTCGCGGTGCTGCTTTTGTAGCAGAGTGTCGCGATGAGAAGCAGAAGAAGAAGAAGCGAGAGAGCAAAGTGGGATGGGCACAAATAAAAGACTTCTGTACTGTCAGCCAACGATCCATCTTCTACTCATCAGTCTTATTTAAAGTCATTATAAGGATGCTTCTTTCTCCCATCTCTGTTATATTGCTCTGCAATCACTTGGTGTGTTGCAATAAGCCACTTTAATCAATCACATGATTAATCTAATGTATGAACAATGCAATTTTGCCTCCATACATGGTCTACATGAGTGGTATGTCTTGCATAAAGCAAGTTAATTAGCAGCCAGAAAATGATACAGGCCAGCGATATGTCTCGCGTACAAAGAGGTGTCTCATGATGCACTGGACAGTATTATAAGATTTCAGTGCTGGGTCAAGACTATACAGATCATCATTAACCTTTCTCCCCCAGATGAGATGTTAAATGGAGGTCCATAGTATAGAAGATGCACACTTTATGCACATTAAAGACCCCGCTTCACTTCTCTATTATTAAGAACAGGATGAAAACCCCCTTGGAGTGGGCAGAAAGCCTATATTGGATAATGGCCGAGATGCCGACCCCTCGTGGTTCAGCCCAGAAGGCTATTTAGCCTACAAACAGTATCAAACAGGCATTAAGAGTGCAATACAAAATAAAAATACATAATTATTACAATCACTGACCTCCTACAAAGAATCCATGTATACTCCTGGGTGGAGAGCAGCATTGTGTATAACATATCTTCTTGACGGAATGTTACAAGCAAATTCTTGATCACAGGGTACAGAAACTTATCACACACACACACACACATATGTGCACCATCTCCACTCCCTGGTGAGTGTTCCTTGCCAGCCACACAATACCGGTGCGGTACTGAGTATAGCTCATTCACATAATCATTCAGCTACTACCAGGTGTGAAGCAGGCAGCAATGAGGATAAGGTATCTTCCTATAGGACACAGGTGCCATAATGGGGCTTGAACGAGGGATCTTGTGATGTTTAGTCACAGCTCTCAACTACTTTACCATAAAACCTTCTTTGCACTTGTACCACACAAATCCCATTGACTAGCAGAATCAACAGGACACTGTAAGCCAAATAATATGTGGAATTCATCAAAATAAAAATAAAGAAACAGATTGGGAAAAGTTTGAGAAAATCAGATTCTCGTTATGTTAGCTACACTAGGGCTCATGTGGGCTAGGACTATACAAAACTACAAATTTGATATTTTACTCAACAGTGTATCTCTTTAGAATAATAAGTCAGCAGTCATAAGGCAAAAGTATAAAGCAGTGGGGCCAAAAATGCTTACCTAATGTTGGTCAAATTTGTATATCATGTACCCTCATACTGGGCAATTCGTTGCCTCATAGTTTTGAAAGTGTAAAGATAAGAACTTGCCTGGTAATAAACCATGTTATGTCAATATTGGATTGTAAACAAAGGGTTAATACCTGGTTATTTCTGGTTCCTTCCAATAACCCTTACATATACCAGATTATATAATCATAAGATTGGAGTATAAAAGGGATTAACACCTGGTTATTTCAGGTTCCTTCCAATAACCCTTGCATATACCAGATTATATAATCATAAGATTGGAGTATAAAAGGGATTAACACCTGGTTATTTCAGGTTCCTTCCAATAACCCTTGTATATACCATATTATATAATCATAAGTTTATATAAAAAGGATTAACACCTGGTTACTTAAGGTTCCGTCCAACAACCCTTGTATATACCACATTATATAATCATAAGATTAGAGTATAAAAGGATTAACACCTGGTTACTTAAGGTTCCGTCCAACAACCCTTGTATATACCATATTATATAATCATAAGATTGGAGTATAAAAGGGGTTATTGTCTGGTAATATGGGGATCCTTGCAATAACCTTTGTATATACCACACTATGTTATCCTTAGATTGGAGTACATAAGAGTTTATTTCCTGATAATGTGGGGTTCCTTGCAATGACCCTTGCATATTCCTAAGATTGAAGTATACAAGGGGTAAAATCCTGGTTATTATGAGTTCCTTGCAATAACTCTTGTATATACCACATTATGCAATCTTAAGATTGGATTGTATACAAGGGGGTAATGCCGAGTTACTACTGGTTTCTTGCAATAACTCTAGCAGACGTAACATTTCACTGATAACTTCTATCTCTGTCGGCAAACAAGAGCGCCCAACCCCCTTACCTGTACAAATCCTGAGAGATGCACGTCCCAAAACATTGACCCCATGCGGAACAATGCACTTTCCAGCAGTCTCCATGCTTTGACTTTGTTTCTCCGTCCGCCCCCCTCTGTATTTACCTTCTGTCAAATCCAGCCGTGCCCGTACATGGCCTCGCCGGAGTAATTCGCTACAAAATTAGGCTTGCGGAAAATGGTGTGTTGCACATTTTTTTCCTCTTGCTTTGATCCTCTCTGTTTCTCTCTCCCTTCGTTTCTCTCTCTCTCTCTCTCTCTCTGTTTCTTAATTCTTGTGTTTGCTTTCTCTTGCCCTGTGCTGAATTTCTCTCTAATTTGTATGCTTTCATTTTTTTTTCCTTTTCTCTATTTTCTATTATTCTCTTTCCCCTCTCTGCTACGCTCCTTTCTCCCGCTCTTTCTTTCACCAGTCTTTCTCTCTCTCACTCTCTCTGTTTCTAATCTCTCATTTCCTTTCTCTTTCTCTTATTTTGAATTTCCCTCAAACTTGTATGCTTTCCTTTTTTTTCTTTTCTCTATTTTATGGTCTATTATTCTCTTTCACATTTCGCTCTATCTGCTATTCTCCCTTCTCCCTTTCTATCTTAAATCTTCCTCTCTCTCTCTCTCTCTCTCTCTCTCTCTCTCTCTCTTTCTGTCTCTCCCTCTCTCTTCCTCCTTCTCTCCGCCTGCCACTAAACCTCTTCTCCGTACTTTGGATGACTGGACGGCCGGGGTCTGTGCGTAACGACCCCGTCAAATTGATTAGGCCAGACCAAATATTTGGACGCCGATTGAAACGCACTGGTCCGCTCCGTGAGCGTAGGGAGAGAGATTTGGGGCTCCTAAACACGTAGCAGCAAGGGGATGTCACTTTTCTCAAAGAAGATTTTCTCAAAGAAGCTCAGGTATGAATGTCTCCACAGTAGTCATGAACATTCATGAGAAACGCCAGAAATGATCTCTTTATTTTTATGTTCTTTTTCTCTTTCTCTCTCTCTCTCTGTTTGTCTCTCTCCCTCCATGAACAAGCTCTAATCTACAATATTGCTCCTAATTTTTAATGTGTTTTTTTTTCTAAATATTTATCAGTTCTCTTTCTCTGTTCTCTTTCTCTGTAATAAATGTATGTTATAAATAATGCAATGCATGGTATCAACATGTTCAAAATACATGAACTGGAATGAATTTTAAGAATTTTTTTTACAAGGTCATAGTTATAATTCTACAAAGCAAGAACAAACTAAGTAATATATCAACATGGAATTTACTAGTGGAAATGCATACTACACATTATTCTCAATCAAATAACTATCTTTAAGACACAAATATATTTTCATCATTTACACTTTATATATCATCATTGCAGTCACTTTATGTAAAATAAACTGTGTCTCTTGTAGCTATTCATTTGGGCATTTTTACAGTAGCTATCTTATCTTATGTTTAGTCATATTTAATCACCATATGTTTACCATTCTTTTTATTTTCACCATTGTCTTAGCTTTCATCATAAAAAAAGTCAGATGTCAACCACCATCACAATAATCCTAATCATTATCACCAGCATTTCCATCACCATTATCATCATCAGTACAATCATCCTTACTGTTGTTATCATCACCACCATAGTCATCATCGACAGCATCATCACCATCATCATTACCAACATCATCACCACTACCATGGCAACATCATTATCATCATTATCATCACTATTACCACCACCATTATCATAATTACCAACATCATCAACACTTCCTGACAACATCATCACCATCATTAAATCACTACCACCACCACCATCATCATCATTACCAACATCATCACCACTACCATGACAACATCATCACCACTCTTAAACGTCTATCATGCTCTCATAAGAGTACGTACATCCATCCCTTTCTCTCCTCCACCCCACATCAGCCAGCCAGCGATCCCCCAGGCTTAAACTATGCGCACATATTCATACCCCGGCAGCGCAGCTGCAATGCGATGGAGCAAATTAAAGCTTTTTTTTCTCTTCCTTCTTCAGACGCTTTGTCAAAATTTACACACAAGCGGGACGTGAGACAAAAGATGAGCTTGCACAGTCACGACTCGCTGCGTCACTGATCGCCGCAAATACCTTTTTTCGGTGAGTGTAAGTATGGCATCGGACCGATAGTTTGTGTGATTTGTCCCCGTTTGACGATTCTACATGTCCACGTCTGGACACAACATGTGGGGAATTGAGTTACATTTCTTTGGAAAAATATATGTTGAAGTACATTGTACATATTGTACATGACCATATAGCTATGCAAAGTTTCATAGCACAAAATGCAATGAATGTGTAATCACGATATTTTTTCAGCGAGTAAGAAACGAGTGTACACCAATAGGAGCATAATGTGGAGAGGTCAGTATTTTGCAAATACATGATTTAATCCAACTTGTGGCACAGGCATATAAACATTGGGGTACGGCAAATTTAGTTGTCACTCAATATGAGTACATTGGAACACTAGCAACCTAACATCAAAGTCTGCATTAGAGTTTTGCGATTAGGTCTTTGTGTTTTACTTCTATGAATCATATGCAAATTTCTGAAATTTATTTAATCACAAATTCTGAAGAAAAAAATCAAATGCCATTAATAGATATATAATCAATGAAATATGCTTTGAATAATGGTTGATTATTATATATTTCAACAAAACATATGAATACTTCCACTTTTTCTACTTGGATACCATTTACTGACTTTCCTTGGCTATTCCATTTAAGAAATAATTTTCTTAAAACATTCATGTAGAATTTACATTTGTTTTTTTTTTTCTCACCAGCTCCTTTAAATGAATACATTCCTTGAGTCAGAAACTAACAATATTACCATCCCAGAACGTCATAATTCTACACCTCGCTTCTAGCGACCACAGCGGGTGATTGCATTGATTAAGAATCGCTGAAAGATCCACGCGGTAAAACTCTAGCGGACGAGAAGACACAGTCCCTATATACGGTATAGAGTCATATAAACACTTTGTGCCGGTTTTATCAATTTCCTTTTCAAAACATCACCTACACACCGGCAATGCTGGGTTTAAATCAACGACTCTTCCTCATGCGCAAATTACATATTTCAAATTCCAAAGAAAGATTAGATACACGCATTGTATTTGGGTAAAAAAATTGAGCAATAAACGAAGACATTATTGAAATCCCTGTGCCTATCTCAAGTCCACTCGAAGGAAGAACGTCAGCCCGATGATTACTACTCCTGTTTTCAGTCGCATATTTTCTGAATGAAAAAAAAAATGCAGTGAACAGGAAGAAAATGACAAACATTTCTTAATAAAAAAAAATTAAAAAAAGAGAATGAGGGTGGGGGTGGGGGTGGGGGGAGGGATTTTGACTAAGAAGAAAATATGACGCGAGGAAGGGAAAAATGTAGTTAAGTGTTTGTAGGATTGTGAAGGAAAGGCTTAGATCGGGGGATTAGTAGTTGTCGTAATGTTTGCAGTTTGGTTTAGGTAAGGGCGCTTTAGCCGCCCCGTTACTCGAGCTTGAAATCACAAACACTCAGCCCGGCGACAACGAGCGAAACGAAGAATTGCCAAAGTACTTTGGGCAAAGTTCACGTCATGAGGAATGAAGGAGTCCTACTTATATTTTTTTCTATACATTTTTGTAATCATCACTTTTTTTTCCCCTACCGTCACAATGGTCCTCTTCTTTTACTTCCTTCTTTCCTTCACTCCCCTTCACTATAATTCATTTTTCTCTCTCCACTAATCCTCCCTCTTCCTCTCTATCTTTCCTTTCTCTCCCTCTTCATCTCTTTCTTTTCTCTCTCTCCCTCTTCCTCTCTCTCTTTCCCTTCTCTCCCTCTTCATCTCTTTCTTCCCTTTATCTCATTTTTCCTCTTTCCTTTCCCTCCCTTTTCCTCTCTCTCGTTCCTTTCTCTCCCTCTTCATCTCTTTCTTTTCTTTCTCTTCCTCTTCATCTCATGTTTCCTTTCCTCCCCCTTTTCCTCTCTCTTTTCTGTCTCTCCCTCTCTCCAACTTCCTTTCTGCCTACCTTCTCCATCCCCCCTCTCTCTCTCTCTTTCTCTCTCTCTCTCTCTCTCTCTCTCTCTCTCTCTCTCTCTCCAACACCCATAGATACAGTCAAAATTAATTACATCCTAATTCCACCTCCCCTCCTCTCATTCTTTCCTTTAATCTTCATATCTTCCATACAGCAAAAAGGATGTCCCTCTTGAGAAAAGTGAAGAAAGAGGCCACCCAAACGTCTCAAGTATTTTTGGCCAGCCCTCCAATCGCTCCTTACACTCCCGACTTCCACTCCATATTAGGAAAGCTCTGCCTCTTACTCTGAGCCTCAATTATTCCAAATATAACAACATTCCCTCTTTAAATCTTGAGAGCTTTGCTGCTGTTTTAATAACTATAACATCAGGAAATATTGAATCATTCTCCCTCTTTCTGATTAGTTTGCAATGTCCAAAGATGGCCTAAGGACCGCTTCGATGGGCATCTTCATCTTATTAAATGTTGAAAATGCTTGAGTTTTTAACGTTTAAAAGTGTGTAATTGTGAAAGAATAAAAACCTTTTGATATTGCATATAGTGTTAAAATAACTCGTGATGCTGTCTTAGGGAGTTCCTGGAAAAAAGCTTCGAATATTTTGTCATTTAGAGGTGCACGTTATTTCCAGAATAATAGTAATACTAATCATGAAATGAAAATGTTACTGTTTTTAACAATTCTGATTTTTTTATCATGTCCAATTGATCACTGAGAAGCATTTAAAAATGTACTTTTACATATTATATACAATAAAAAGTCGTATGTAACAAATTATGACCAAACTGTACATTTCCCACATAATTAGAGTCAAATAATCAATAATGATACGTGTTTAGATATCAGAACAGAATTTTAAATAATCTGCTGGAAATATAACATAAAACCAAATAATACCTACTCAGACAGGAAAATATTGAATTATTATATTTTCTGAAAAGGTTAATTAGATCACTGATGACTCTACTAAATGTATAAGCAACTTATAAAAAGGTAGTTTTACAAATCAAAAAGAAAAATGTTAACTTTTCAAATAAGCTAGACACATTTATTCAGGATTTGAGCAAGAAGTACTATGACAATGAACATTTTTTTGTAAATTATCTCAAATAAAGTGGTTAATTTTGGTATAACTATAAAACATACAGCTTCTTTCCATTGAAATACTCCACATTAAAAAACAAAATGATCAAAGTGTTCCTTCAAAGGTTTCTACAGAGCTCTTTAAATATTCCACCTTAAAGGAAACGTGACCGGAGTTTGCCTTTAAAGGTATCTACCGGGTTCGCCGAGGTCGAAATGCGCAATCGGGGTAATGGCGTTAGAATATCGATCAGAATAGTATGGCGGATCTAGTCTGGGCTTTTTCTGAAAAGGAAATTGGGCGGAAGTGATTGAGCTTCGGTCGATTGTTTCTTTCTTCCTTCAGTGATCTAGGTTACTACAGATCAACAGCTGGCTCTTCCGTCCAAGACATGTGCATTAAGTCTCTATGTGCCACTCTTTCAGTTGGCTTCCAGTGTGCTACCAGTGACACATGCAAATCCTATAGGGATGCATGCCGTCAGGACCAGAGGGGTTAAAGATCAAAACAGACTTTGAAATCAAAACAAGTTCAAATTCTTGTATAATTAGGTCAATAGCATCTGTGGTAAACAATTTTTTGACACCCACGTCAGATTAGCAGCTAGTATTACATTTCAAACATGTGTAGTAACTATTTTAGTGCCAAATGTGTATTTTTTAACAAGTAATCCACACAAATCGCATAGAGCTACATTTTACCTGACATATACAGTGTTAATAATCAAACAAACTTTAAATTCATAAGCTTTCAGGTCAAAAAACCAAAGATGAGCCACAGTATTACACACCAAAGTGGCATGAAAATACTGAAGTAATTTTTCTAAAAAATGTTGCATACTTGATATGAAAGCCACACCACTATGTGAGAAAACTCAATGAAATTGAAAGTAGAAGAAGGTGAAGAAGGCAAAAAGCCAGAACGAGGCGAAAGAAGAATGAGAAAAATGAGAAACAGAAATCTGAAGAACAATTGATGTAAAGAAGATAACTCAGGAGGCTACTGGCAATAATAAAAAGGAGAAGAGGAGAAAATGAAGAAGAAACACCAGAAGTGGATAGCAAAAAAAAAGAGAGGGTGAAGAAAAGGAAATAAGAGGAGCACAAGTATGACAAGATGTGAAAATAAAGAGAAGGAAATGAGAGAAATGAAATACAGGTGGATAAAGAGGGTGAATAAAAGCAAATGTAAGAAAACGAAAGAGAGATGAAACAGGGATAAAGAAGGAGAGAAAGGAGGGTGGAAGGAGTAGAAAAAGAAGGAAAATGAGGAAAAGAAGGAGAAATAAGAAGAGTGCATCTTAATGTTTTTGCACTTTGCAGGAGTGTTATATAGTGGTGGTTGGCAGCGATGGTGGGGGAACGTCTCACTCAGACTCTCGGAGCAATTTTCACACTGCCTGAGGCCAGATCGCCCCAAGCCCCTCACCCAATCAGGCAGAGTGAGAACATGGGGCCAAGCACCTCTTCTATCATGCAGCGTGTCTTAGCCCTCTTTCCTCGCTTTTTTTTTTTTTTTTATGCAATGGGGCCAAGGAGCGATGCCTTCCATGCATCTCCGATCTCACTCGGGTCCACCTTCCCCCCTTCCTCTATCAATTTCTTCTGCCATGTGTGCATCTGATGTATTCTTCAGTTCTTCCTAAACATCTTCCTCTTGGCCTTCTTTCTTCTCTCTGCAATTTCCTCCTCCACATCTTACCCCTCATTTGTTTCATTAATTGTTATAATGTGCTAATAGTAGTAATTAATACTACTACTACTACCTATTACTTCTACTATTTATACTACTACTACTACTACTACTACTACTACTACTACTACTACTACTACTACAACGACTACTACTACCTATTACTTCTACTACTACTACAACTACTACTACTACTACTACTACTACTACTACTACTACTACTACTACTACTTATTCTACTACTACTACTCCTACTACTACTACTACCTATTACTTCTACTATTACTACTACTACTACCACTACTACTACTACTACTACTACTACTACTACTACTACTACTACTACTACTCCTACTACTACTACTATCGTACTTCTACTACTTATAACTACTATTATCATTAACTAGTGATATGGATACTTTTGCTTACATTACTACAGTGTAAAAACTTTCATGCAACTACTAATATTATTTCTTCTATGACTACAGTACTACTTCTACTATTACTACAACTACTACTGCTTCTACTACTACTACTACTATACTGCTACTACTACTACTACTACTACTACTACTACTACTACTACTACTACTACTACTACTTCTACTACTGTTACCACACTGAACTACTTCTACTAGGGCTATTTCTATTCTTACCATTACAACTTACTACTTCTATTATTATTACTTGAAAAGTAAAATTACAAATATTAAACATTTTTCCATAAGAGAAAGACAGAGATATACTGCAGCAGAATGAAAAGAAATATTGAAAAATTATTTTAGAATGAAAATACATACAGCGTCTTGTACAAAAGAGGGGATTATCCTGGGTATTCCACGCTTGCAAAATAGTTGCGGAAGCTCGGCGGTGGCGGTGGAATTAGGGTTTTGATTGGCTGAGCTCTCCTGAACATCACTAGTGACGGGGAGAAGGAAGAGAGCTATAAAGGAATGTAGAGCACAGTGCCAAGTGACAGCTAGAAAAAAAAATATAGGTGTCACGGGGAGGGGGTCATGGTAGCCCCCCCCCCCCCTTCCCCAAAGAAATATAAATAAATAAAGAAGGACAGGATAAAATATAATAGACTAAAAATGGCCCGTCCCATTTACAAACATCTGCAAACTTAGTGAAAGTTTGCACATATTTAGCACATATCTTTGGGATACCAACCGTGAAATTTGAAGGTCAGAGGTACTATATAGCTCCCGTAGAATAAATGAAAATCTAACACGTTTTCTCTGAGATTTGACTATTTTTGTGTTAAAAAAAGAAAGCTTGATCCATTATCAATGATTATTTCCTCAAAACCGAATATTACACTTTGTCGATTCCAGGGAAAGGTTATATAGCCACTCTCTGTCAAAAGATGACAGAGTCAGGAAACTTTAACTGCAAAAGGGACGGGCTACCTTTAAACACATGGAAGCCCCTTTACAAAAGCCATGTACTTCGGCATGAATCAGCACTATACCCTTATTATAGCCTCACTAACATTTTCAGGAAGTGCTGAACTATCTTTGTGAACATCTGAAACGAAGTGACCATAGTCTACATTCATACAATGTATTGCAGTGGCTAGTAGTGCAGATCATGCATTGCACACACTGCTTGCATTACAGTGGACAGTGTGGAGCGGAGAACCACAATGTATGCTGATTACTGTCTCGGTCTCTAAGCTACAGGAACCGCAGAGGTTTTGGATGACCTGTCCAAAACCTACTCAAAATCTTAAGATCAATATAATTCCACTCATACTGAGCTTCCAGTTCTAACATTGTGAGGAAAGTTCTTAAAGAGAATCTTCTTCCAGTCTCTGTGGTGTTTATAGAGTAATATTCTTTCACCTGCAAAAAGCCTACTCAGTCTTCAAATCAGTGTTACAGGTATCAGCAGCACTTGTTTCTTCAAGATTTAAAGGTAGACAGCAGAAGTGGAAATTAGTACAACCCGTAATCACGGCAAAACCATTCTTCCTTCATCCCCAGGCTCATGCTGGAATTATTTTTAATTTAACGGGTTACAAAATTAGAAGAATAAGTTCCCACTAATCTATGTAAAATTATCCACTAAGAACGAATTTCACATTCGTTTGCCGCAATAAAGTATCATTTTGACGAAAATTTGAAAAAATGTACACCTCTAGAGACGTATGAGAAGTCAAAATTCCATAGATTGTACGGAAGTCAACGATAGACCATTTTCGTAATGCATTCACAACTTCCCCCTAACTGCGTATTAATGCGTTATTGCATTCACCTGTATCTAGTCATTCAGATTCAAGTGATGGAATGCACTTTGAATCTATTAGTTGTTGCTACTCAGACAAACCTCATACAAGCTTTGGGGCTCCCATTGGTAACGTATTGTTTGAATGGCGTGAATAAAATATTTTATTTACGTCGTTGGCATCTATGGCATTTTGACTTCTCATACGTCAATGGAGGCATGCGTTTTCTCAAATTTTCGTCAAAATGAAACTTTATTGCGGCAAACAAACGTTAAATTAATTTTTAGTGGATAATTTTACATAGATTAGTGGGAACTTATTTTTCTAATTTAGTAACCCCCTAAATGATTTTATCATGTGCAGACCAGAACTGCACTTCATCATTTACACATCACATATTCTTCACCACTTCTACCTCTTACCTGTAAAGATAACATCTGTTTTTGAACTGGGAAACATTAAGGTCACCCCAAATACTGCTAGAGGTCAAGTGCTATAGATCACTCTGTTTAAAAAAAAAAAGTGCAGAGAGAGGTTAAAATCATTCCCCTGAAAATGACTTCCTATTTTTTGTTTTACAAACACAAGTGTGTTCCTTGCAAAAACACATTAAGGGGTTTTATGACAACAAGGCCAGTCGGTTGTGTTTACACGCACCTTCAGTCTCATCTCTCTCTCTCTCTCTCTGTCTCTCTCTCTCTCTCTCTTTCTCTCTTTCTCTCTCTCTCTCCCCCCTCTCTCTCTATTTCTTTCTCACTTTTTGTTTGTCTCTCTCTCTCTTTCTTTCTTTCTCATTTTCTTTTTTTTTCTCTCTCTTTCTGTGTCTTTCTCTTTGTCTCTCATTCTCTCTCTCTCCCCTCTCTTTATCTCTCTCTCTCTCTCTCTCTCTCTCTCTCTCTCTCTTTCTATTTCTTTCTTTCTCACTCTTTCTTTTTCTCTCTCCTCTCTCTCTCTATCTTTCTTTTTTTTTCTCTCTCTCTCTCTCTTTTTTTCTGTCTCTTTCTATGTCTTTATCTTTGTCTCTCATTCTCTCTCTCTCTCCCCCTCCCCCCTCTCCCCCCCCCCCCCCTCTCTCTCTCTCTCTCTCTCCCTCTCACTCTCTCTCTCTTTACCTAGGGGGTTGAGTAGTGGCAGGTATTTGGTGGGATATCTCTGGACGACTTTCTCAAGAATGCGCCTTTCCGTAGTCAGGAAGCCAAGATGGCACTTGAGAGAGGTAGAGACGGAAACCTGTATTTGTTTTGGTCTCACACGTTCCCACACTACATTTTTTTTCTCCCAGTTTTGTTATACGTTTTCTTCCTTTTCAGCATTTCTTTTCTCTTCCTCCCTACCACTATTAAATCTGTCATTCTGGCCACACAGAGAGATATGATGAGAATATTTTCAGGTTTTGCTTGTTGAGAAGGAAGTTCGAGAGAAGAATGGCAACATTCTGAATTTTAAGTGTTATTTATAAAAACCTTTTCAGTCAATATTTTTCCCTTTGAAAGTTTTCAACATAAACTTACACAAAAAATTTCATGTTAAAAAAAGGTTATGAAAACACTTTAAGTTCTTTCTCACCAAACGAGAAGTGTTAAAGCCAAAAGGTCATTTTCATAATTAAATCTTATTACTCATTTTTTTTAATTTCCTACAGATGAATCTACTTTCATTCCCACACCTGAATAATGGAGAGCAATCAGAGGTTTGAATTTAATACATGAAAAAGGAAGAAAAACACGAAAAGGAAAATGTAATATTTAAGTGGAGGATTGTGGATGCTTCAAGTTATCAATTCAATTAACCTTTTTTGGATTCACTTCCTTTCCATTCTTTAAATAACAATTCTTCCCACAGAGCCGACATAAGATGAAGATATTTTGAGATCCACTTGTTGAGAAAGTTAAAAAATAATATTACGAAAGTGTTTGAAACAACATAATTGACATACCTTTTTGAGGTTTTACTTTCAATTGCATAACTTCCATTCTGCCTGTTTTTTTTTTTTTTGTCGTAAGTCAAATAAAGAAATAAAATGATTATGGAGTAAAAGACATACCATGTGAAAAATTTAACTGATTTCCCTGTTTAATATAAAAGAAAATTTTTATGTAATGAATTAACTTGACCATGCAGATATGTGAGAAAGAGGTGAGAAGGTGCACATCAGGCATTTCATTCATAAGACAGATAAAACAAACAGGTCAGAAATGATCCATAAATCATTCATCACTATCTACGGGTCATTGCTTAACAGTGGATGTTTTTGATGAGTAGTAATTTGGTCAATACACATATTTCCTTTTGAAAATAATGCTCTACAAAGATGCACGTGGTGGTGAAAACATACCTCTATTGAATGTATACTTTTGAGCATGCAATTGAAGTCTCTATGGAAGGGAAAATATGTGTGAAGAAAATCAACTTCCTTTGCCCCGTCTTCCTCCTCCGTTTTACACAAGACATTTTCTCCCTGCTTTGCCTCCTAGTGTCACGGGGATATCCGGACTAATCCCCAGTTATCACGGAGTAAGTGCAAGAAGTTCGGAAGCTTTTAATACGCGCTGATTTTGATCGACGGCACGCTCCGTTTGCGCAGCACATTGTAAGATGAGAAAAAGTGCTTGATCACCGCCCCGCTTGTGCAAAGATGTCTGTCAAAGAGATAACTATATTAAGTCGGGGCTGATGGTATAATTAGGGGATTAACGTTAAGCCCGTTATGAATGAACAACGTGGAATTAGAACAGTTTGAACACGCTTATTAGCAATAATTGCTGCAGCAAGGTTACAAGTGCCATGCCAGTGATGTGCTTCAATTTGCATGAACTTCCTTATAAATTCCTTCACAGTTCTCTTAAGGTAAAAATAGAAGTTTATGCAAACAGTGCTTTCATCCTCCTAGAGCTAGGGTAATATTTGTGTCCATATAGAAAAAGAAAATTGAAGTATAGCATCAGAGTGGTATCAATAAAGTAGTAGGAGTTTGGTCAACTTTAGTAGTATCAGGCGGGTAGAAGTTTAGTATGATCAGTACTATGAACACTAGAAGTATCATAGAAATAGCAGTAGCAGTGTCCAGTAGTAGAAGCAGTGGTAGTAGTAGAAGTAGTTGTATCAGGAGTAGAAGAAGCAATGGTAGTAAATAGCAGGAGTGGTAGTAGAAGTAGTAGCAGTAGTAATATCAGTAGTAGTTGTAGTATCAGTAGTAGCAGCGGTAGTATCAGCAGTGTGGTAGAATCAGTAGTATCAGTAGTAGTGGTAGAAGTAGGAGTATTAATGATAGTATCATTAGGATTAATATAAGTCATACTCTAGTATCATTAGTAGCAGCAGCACCAACATCAGTAACAACATAATCATGACAGACTATGTTGTGCCTTTACAAGAACAAGAAGTATGCTCTTCTTTTCAAATAAAAAGTAAAAGTAAATGAATCTTCACCATAAAAATACATTGTGTAAAGTTTTCTTAAGGGGAATGCGAAGGAAAAACACATAAACAAAGTCTTTGCCCAACATCTTGGTTAGATGTCAACCTATTCATTCATCTTACCCCATACAATTAACCCTTCGTAAGTCAGATCACCTGCTGCTCTAGATTTGTGTGTATACACTCCAGCTCAAAGGAATTGGCATAGGGAAAGGGGAAAATGGGAAGGAACCGCAGTTCTAAACCTTGGTGTATTTTGTCCAGTTCAGCATGAAACATGATGCTTTAGCCTAAAGCATCGTGTTTCATGCTGAACTGGACAAAATATACCACAGTTTTAAACTGCAGCTCCTTCCCTTTCGCTATGCCAATACCTTTGAGTTGTTGTATACATTTGTTGCACACAAGGAGTTACAATTTCAATTGCCAAACTTGAAAATAAAGCAAGACGAAAATTGTTATCACCAACTTGATAGTAATGAACATAGTAAGCAAATGTCAAATAAAGGAAGAAAGAAAGAAAGAGGAAGAAAAATATTTTGCTTACATCGCTTGTGTCCATGTCTGACTCCATGTCTACACAATTTCTAGTCCTGCTCTTCACACAATGATGCAATCCAAAAGCTGACAACCAGGATGTGTCTTCTAAATATCCTCACTGAACAGCAACATCGATATAATGAATGTAGTCATCGGACGATAAATCAACAGAAGTTTGTTGGTATAGTTAGATATTCCTTTGCGCAAAACATCTATAATGTTACTTGGAGAAGCAATCCATGACCACTGACAAAGATGGATTCTGAAAATAAGTCATTTAGCTGCAGTTTCCATGAAACAATAAGAAATGCATGACAAAACTAAGAAGTTTACATGCCTGTATTAGATAATAACTCATTAATACTGCAAAATTTAACAAATGATGCACAACACCGAAGTGACAGACTTGAGTCAGCCACAAAAAATCAAAACTGCTCAAGAAAATCTCCGTGCTTGAAGAAAAATGAAGGCATGATTGCGATGTTGGAAGTCATTTAATATCATGAAGGCATGAACATTTATATACTGCAATCACACTCTTAACAAAAAACCTATTCCAGTCATTCATGAAAAACTTGACAAATGAGAAATTACGTCATACGTAAATACAAAGAACTTGTACTTTCTATATCTGGATATGAATCTGCATCGTTAAACTATTCAATGAAAATATAAAGAATCAAAAGGATTTTGAAAGTAGGTTACAAGGTCAAGGCATTTGTATTGTAATTTCCCCTCTTGCAATCAAGGTCATTAAGAGGGAATGTTAAAAGTATCAACATCTTTTTCCTATTTCGCGAGATTTAAATCCCACAAACTTTTGTGAGGTTACGCACGTAGGCACATCATCAGTATGAACTGTGTAGCTGTTGGATGCTTGCCCAAGATCTCTGGATCAAACTCTGTCCCGCGTTCACAACTAGTGAACCGTTCTGCTATTTTGATAGTCCCAATCTCCCAGACACATCTATGATAGCTCTTGGCAGACATGTATCACTTTTTTCCATTCCGATTTAGTGGATAGGGCGTGTATGAGGAAGAGAATAAGGAAAGTGACATCTTTGGTGATGCAGTTTTGCTTTTTGTTGATATCCACTTGTACTCCTATAGCCTTTCATGTATATGTTTCTTCCTCTTTCCTTCCTCTTCTCTCCCCTCCCCTCCCACCTCCCCTTCCTTCTCCCTCCCCTTACTCCCCCGTCTCCCCCTTCTAACTCATTGTACCCCCAGGTCTTATGTTTGATGCCCCCCCCCCCCTTCCCCCCTCCCTCGCCCCATTCACACATGCATTTCTCCCAAAACGACGAAGGACATCTTCCCGAAAAGATTACCACAGCTTTATCAAAACACAAATCCAGACACGTTTTGGATTAACACTTATCTCTGTCTCCAAGTTATTCCTTGAACTTTTCTTGCAGGGCTGGTCGGCATAGCAACCGTGATGTAATAACACAATCAAATGGAAAATATCCGCCTCTGCCCGAGACAAAGCCCCAAAGGCAATTTCCACAAAATTGTAACCACGATCACGTGAAGATTAAACAATTTTTGTGTTTTTGTCTCCATATTAATCCCGAAAGGTTGTTCCGTCCGAAATACTGTTACGTTATCTGAGATCAGAGTAACTTTCAATGTAGCGTTCTGGACAATTTTATGGAAAACCCCATAATCCATAGTGGTCATATGACATCATTTCTCATCATTTACACCTCTTTATGTTTTTTAGTTTTCCTCTCCTGTATTCAATGTCTTCAATTAACAAGACTGGTAGCCAAGTAAAGTCTGTTCTTGGTAAAAGTAGTGGCCATGTCTCATTGCAACAAACCCTAAAATGTGAACTTTGCAGATTTCTTTTCAAATGAGCATTCATAGTAACAACCTCTCCCTAGTCCTATCCATTGAGATCTTTGTGAGCTAGCTTTGTCGGTTAAAACATTATTCAGTCACAATCTTATGGCAAATCCAACAGCCCAATCTAATTTCCCCCTCCTATTCATATATACCCCCCCCCCTTTCCCCAACCTTATTATCCCCCTTGGCCTTCCCCTTCCTCCTCCCCCCCCCCCCCTAAATCCCATCCATAGTCTCTCTGAGCTAGCGCGACATCCTGTTCACACATTATTCAGTATGCAGTCTGAGTGTAAATACAGCAGCACCACCCCTTTACCAACCCCCCCCCCCCCCCCCCAGCCCCATCCCATCCTCCCCCTAGTCCCACTCAAAGAGATCTCTGTGAGCTAGCATCACAGGCTGGTGAAGCATTATTCAGTATGCAGCCCCCATACCCCCCCCCTGCCCCCCCCCCCACACCACATTCCCCTCCCTAGTCCCACCCATAGAGATCTCTGTGAGCTAGCGTCACAGTCTGGTGAGGCATTATTCAGCAGGCAGCCTGGGGATAATCTCGTCTGTTAGCGGCGCAGACGTTACCCTGACAAGACTTCCCCCTCTACCGGCCCGGCCGCCCGCCATCGTTTCTTCCCGGCCAGTGATGTCATCCATGACACGGTTCTTTGCCCGACCAAACCCGCATATATTGTTTATATTCTTGTCTTTGTCTCGTGGCACCGTTTTGATGTTTGCAGTTTGTACTGACCGCTGTATATCACTCTCTGTGCAGTGTCTTTCTATTGTGAGAAACAAATGGCCTAACATGCTCAAATATATTCTTGAGGTCCACTCAATCAGGGATGATTTAACACCATATTCACATATTATTTATATGGGTAATGAATAGAGGAATTAGATGTTCATAAAGAATTATTGAGGAAAACAACATATTTTGAAGCGTTTGTTGAAAGAACTCAACAAAAGTAATAACCAAACACCGTTTCAATATGAAGGTTTCTACAAAATTATTTTGATTTGGTAGAATTGCATTGAGGCATGTAATTGTGTTTAACATGAGTGAATACCACATTGCTTTTACAGGAAAATTAGCAAGAATAAATCTATTTCAAAGTATCTTTTTTAGAATAATTTGCAATATTCCACATCTCCTTTGTCTAATCATAAAGGTTATATTCATATCGCAAAAATACTGTTTCATCCAATCATTTGCTTTAATTCTCCTCCTCCTTCCCTGCACGATTTCTCCTTTTTGCAGACGAGAAAAAAAAGCGTCCATTTTGTGGCATTTCCATATTACTCAGTCGTGTCGACAGCCCACCTATCGCTCGAGTCAATGAACTGCAATCTATCAGATATAACTGCCTCCAGTCTCTATGGCCATTGGGTACGCGGTAACCTTGACAATTACGGGCATACCGCATCAACAAGTGAAAAACAATAACAAGAGAAGGAAGAGATTGGAGGGGGAAAAGGTCTTAATCATCTCCCCCTCCCCTCCTGCTGAAATTGGCATCATGTCATCAAAGATATAGGAGAGGAGAGGAGAGGGAAGAGAGGGTGGGAGAGAGAGAGAGGGGGGAAGGCTGTCGTATGACTAAAGAGTAAATCGGCTGCAGTCGATACTTTTAATAGTGAGAAGTGCACCCGCGCCAAATTTGGCAGCGATTGTGATGTAACAGTATACGCCACGTCCAAAACGGCGACAAGATCCATAGGCAATTGACCAAATTTGTTTCTGTTTAATTCTTCCTTCACCTTTCTCCAGCTCTTGTCTCAATTCGCTTTTAAAAACGATTGATCTGTCCGCTTACTATTCTCAGTTCGATATCTCTCTCTCTATCTACCATCTTTCCATCCATCTGTCTATCTTTTTATTCATCTATCTTTGTATTCATCTATCTGTCTATCTACCACCAGAGATCCATCTACCTATCTAATTATCTGTCTATCTTCCATCTATGTTTCTCTCTATCCATCGATTGATTGATCTACTATTGTTATATCTTCCTATGTATATATCTTTCTTTCCATCTATGTGTCAAAGCATAGCCTAATGCAAATGTCAATTACTGTATGTATTTATGTATCAATTGATCAATCTATCCATAAACCAACCTGTTTATCTAAAACAAATCAACATGCCAGAGAAAAAAAGATTGCACTTAATGATATTTTGACCAAAGGCACCAATCAAAATTATTTTATTTGATCATCCTTTGTATGTAGACCAATGGTGTTATTATTAATAAGAATCCTTCATCTATGGTGAATGTAATTCTTTTCATATTTTTACACTGGGGAAGACTTCTGATCTATACCAGTTTGTCTAAAATACATAAGTCAACCTAGCAAGTCATTTATGCATTGTCCCATCCATTCATTTACACGTCCCAATGGCAAGGCCAAGATCATGACTCACAAATATATGAGTTCTATTGTATTGTATGTACTACTATTCTCTTATATCTTCTTGACTTATGTTTGGCATAAGTTTGGCATATGTCTTCATAGAGTGATGTTATTTTTTTTCTTCACCTATCTATTTTCCTTGAAATCACCAGTTGATATAATTTGTCTTATCCTCAACCTATCCTTGCGTATTCTGGGATTCTGTCAATCCATCCTTCTAATCCTCTTCTCCATTTGCCCATCTCATTTCATTGAATCTCACCATCCCTGCTGTCATCCATCACTTTTCCATCACCATACCTTCTGACCAGTCTTATATCACACACTGAATAGTGCATATCTTGACACCTTCTGTCAATCTCTCCTTCCTGTAATCTTCCTCACCCCTTCCCTCCATCCCTGCTCCTACAAATTGAATCAAAGCTCCTAGCCCTCTGTCTGAGGCAAAAGAAAAAAAAAACGACGGGAGGCAAAAAAGAAAAAAAAAAGCGACGGGGGAGAAAAATGTGTTCAAATTTGATAAGGGGGGGTTTTAGGATCGGGGGCGAATCGTCAGCACCGCAGCGACACACCGGTCATATGCATAATTTAGAAGCGTGTTGGCTCGGGGGCACGAGCGCTAAGCAGGCGCGTCGTGGAGGGGAATTACGCACAGCCAAACACGCCGAGGCTAACACCCTGTCTTGTGGCGTGGGGGGAAAACTGTTACGCTTTGCGCCTCGTTGGCAATATTGGCAACAGGGCTCGGGCCGAACGAGTTCAAACGCAAGGTGCCTCACTGGGAATTTTTGAAAACTCTTTATGCGCTATTAATACACTTTTGCACAAGGAATACGCACATCATTGTTTGGCATACAAAGGGTTATAGAGAAGGCCAACAAACTTTTGAGGGGTTCTGACACATGCACCAACTCTATACATGGAGGCGGCACCTTTTCCCATGTTCTGAATTTTAGAATTTCACATGAGTGGCATCATGATGTCAAAGTAACTTTCATGTTTTGGCCCGCAAACTGATTATATGCTTAAGTGAGGGGGGGGGGGGGGATACACGTAGTGATGTTTGTCCATGTTTTAAATTTTAGAATTTCACACTTATGAGTGGTAAAGAAACTTTTGTGTTTTGGCCCATACACTGATTACATGCATAAGGGTGCAGGGGGGGGGGGGGGGGTTCTTAGTGATGTTTGTCCATGTTTTCAATTTTAGAATTTCACACTTATGAGTGGTAAAGAAACTTTTGTGTTTTGGCCCATACACTGATTACATGCATAAGGGTGCAGGGTGGGGAGGGGGGGTTCTTAGTGATGTTTGTCCATGTTTTCAATTTTAGAATTTCACGCTCATTAGTGCCAAAGAAACTTTTGTCTTTTGGCAAGTGTACTGACTATTTACATAAAAGGGGGCTGGGACCATGTGATGTACTTCCTTTCCAATTCTTAAACTGTATGCACAGGAGAGCCATCATGGTGCCAGTGATAACATTCACGATTGCAACAGGAATTAAATATAACACTTAAAGGGCATTTGCCCTCCAATGATCAACAGTTGGAGTAATTAGTGATTTAATCACAAATCCTCAAAAAGTTTGGGCAATCATTTTGAGAATTTGTGATTTAATGTGATTAACTCCACATGTGGATCATTTTGAGGGCAAATAACTTCAGCAAGTTTCTAAAATAGGCAATACATGAATTTAAGACAATTGGCAAGAAGGTTGCTCATGATCACCTTTTTGAAGGCTTTTTGTTTTCCCACTACAATATATTCCCTTTAAACCTTCTCAGTCCAATGGGCACACACATCTGCAGCAAATTGTTTTATTTCTTTTTAAATTTCTTACTGTGAGGGTTACGAAACACACTCACACAATGTTATAATACCTAAGAAACAAATGAAATGTGTGATAACCTGTCAAACGTCTCCGTTGATAGGATGCCTAAAGTCTCTGTTGTATAAAACAGAGATAAATACATGAATCTCTTTCTCTGGTTTATAATCTGGTGCACCCTAAACTTAATTTCTTGGGTGTGTAGAGACATAATTTCATAGATTTTAATCCCATCTCCATATGCATTACAGCACTCACTAAGGCATGATCGCAATCATATGTTTTGAATATTTGCAATAAACAAAATAAATATAAATATCATTACATATAAATAAATATTGATTTTATATGTGACTCTAAAATTTATGGTAAATATTCTGTGATGTAAATAAAAATCATGTCATTTATTGTTGCCAATTATAAAAACAAAACCATCTTAAATATATACAAAACACAAGATAGTATTGAGAGCTTCATTGTAGCATAACTTACATGACAGCATACAATTATTCCAGAAATGAATTTATAGATATGAGGTTTCATATTAAAATCCACTTTCCTCGTGATAACAAAATTGAGTTGGGAGCCTAGCAATGGGTGAATTGTGGCCACACAACTCATGTTTCTGTCTATTTACAAATGTGGAGAAAAAGTGCACAGGAAGATTGTTACATTGACATGAAATAATGTGATGTATTTCTGATGGCTCATAATTACGGGTAGACTGCTGACAAATACAGATCTTTTTTTAGTGGGTTTTCTTTCTGGTTTCACATTGATGGCCCATCACAACATTTGCATTAATGTAGGTTGCTACATTAACAACAAATGTTGTTAGACATCTGCAAACAAATAAAGGCATTATGCAGTCTCTTCATATTTGAAAACTTTTCAATGACAGTTATAACAGGATAGACCCACATGGGAACTCTGGCAGAAAGAGAGAGATTCCCTTCTGTCTATGCTAGAGCTGTATGATAAATTAAATGAACTGTGTGACAGAAACTACATCAAAAGCATCTTTATAGTGACAGAGACGTGGCGGGTGAGAGGAGGCAAAGGAAGAGAGAGAGAGAGAAGGAGAGAAGAGAAGATGGAGAGAGAGAGAGAGAGAGAGAGAGAGAGAGAGGGATAGATAGAGAGGGAGAGAGAGAGAGAGAGAGAGAGAGAGAGGGAGAAAGAGAAGGGAGAGGGAGAGACAGAGAGACAGAGAGAGGGGGGACCAAGAGAGAAAGAGAAAGAGAGAGAAAGAGAGAGAGAGAGAGAGAAAAGAGAGAGAGGGAGAGGGGAGACAGAAAGAGATGTCAACTATTGTGAGAGAAGAGAGAATGAGAGGGGGTGGTGTGAAGAGGGACAGAGAGAGAGACCGAGAGAGACAGAGAGAGAGACAATGAGGAAGAGAGAGAAATGGAAAATGACAGGCAAACTGACATATTAACATAGAAGAAGAGACTTAGAGAGCATTTGAACAAAGTAAGTGGGACTGAGGCTGTACAGAGAGAGAGAGACAGAGAGCGACAGAGAGAGAGAGTAAGAGATAGAGAGAGAGAGACAGGGACGGAGGGAGGAAGGAGACAAACGGGAGATCAGAAAGTGTATTCCAGCAATGGCGTAGAAATCGCATTTTGGCCCGTCAAGACATAAACACCATTCTAACGCCTTTATGAATTCCACCCATAAATAAATACCGACCGCAGTCCGTTTGTTCCTTCTCGCGCCGCAGCTATTAGCATCTCCCGGCCCGCGCTGCCTTTCCGCGACACCGTTCCCTCCGCAAATAAATGTTCTGATTGAATGAAAACGGCCGTTCAGCAGAGGCCTGCATTATATAAACACCTTGCCGGTCTAATAGGCTTCGAGGGGGGAGCCCGTCTCATTAGTGATTTCTTTAAATCCATATTTCTGTCAATGTTTATCTTGGCCGGGACTTGCAGCGTATGATATAAGGAGGCAATCCAGCGGGTTTTCACTGAATTAGGCTAAAATGATGCCTTTTGTGTGGCGTTTCCTCCCCCCTTCTTTTGGGGGGACAACATCCCATTCTCCATTTCCATGGTTACCGGCTGGGGGAATATTAAATCGTGCCCTCAGCTTGTCTCTGTTTGTGAAATGGAAGAATTAATGAAAGTGGCATTTGTTGTCTAATCGAATGATGGAAATGATTTTATGTCTTCAATGTTGCAATTTCCATTATTGTATCAAGAAATTAGGAATGGACACTTGCTTGGGGAAGAATGGTAAGGTTCAATGTTAAACTTATGCATCTACACCTAGCTGCGTATGTGTTATATGAATGGACTTCTAAGGATCATTTATGCAATTGATTACCATATTAAATAGCATTTAAGATTGTAAATTATTTGTTTGCCTTGATATCATCATTGCGCATAATGAGACATGAACTTCAACAACGTTCAGAACCCTATAATGTATGTATATTTTGCACTTCATAATTTGTGATATGAATAATTCTTCACAATGTTGTCTCCTTTTCTGGACACAGCACATGTCTATTAATGAATCAATAATGAAGTAAAACAACTGTCTGGAAAATCAGACTAAATCCAGTGCAATGTATATGAGAAGTAGTCTCTGATATTCAAACTCAATTCACCCGCTGACAAGCGTTTATAACTGCGAACTAGAGAGGGGTCATGAAACTACAGAGAAAGTGCAAGTAATGAAAACTGGGTGACCGATGTAGACATAGACTTGAAATCAACAAAATAATATTTGCTGTATTCCACATCATACTGAGCTGACCAACAATATTTAATGTTTAAAATGAGAATTCAGAGGATGAACAGACATGGGTAGGATGTGTGGTGCGGTACAAGCAGAGGAATAAGAGTGGTAGGTTAGTGCTATGATTTTAATATTAGCATACAAATGTGTTTATATCATTGGGATTAATATTTAATATTGACCTGTGTTACAATGATGCATGGTTTATGCTTTGTCAAATTATCATGGGAGTGAAGGAAATTAAACAGTTAACTAAACAGCTTAGGTAAATTAATATAAAGATAATCTTGTACATTTCTCTCATCCTTATCAATTCAAATTGATGTTTAATTATATACTTAATTGATTTTTTTAATGGTAGTTCTGTACAATATTTTTTGGATGTTAAACACATGGAGAAACTAGATTTTTATTATGAATGTGCAGTTATTACAATTATCATTTTTACTATGAAGAAACATAATCTGGAAATTGGTGGGGGCAGAGAAAGGGGGGAGGGGAGGTGGTTGGATAGGGTATGACCTATATATTTTTTTCTGTTACAGCATTCATCATGTGGTGGATTAAAGAAGAATATACCTACCTCTAATGAGATGAAATGAACTAGTGGGTGGTATCCACAGATACAGGTATAGGACTTGCCATGGTGGTGGTGGGTAGATCTAATGCCAACTAAATATCTTGTGAGTTTGTGTCATCATATTTGCCAAGATCTGGGCTAAAGGACCATCTCATTAAAGATAAACAGACGGGATGTTTTCCCTCAAACATCGCCCGCTATCCATCGCCGCAGAGAAAATGGAGATAGCTCACGATCTTCCCCTGTCCATCCTGGCGCATCTCAAAAATGTTGATCAAAAACACACACACAGACGGATAGAGAGACACACGGAGATAGAGATAGGGAGAGAGAGAGAGAGAGAGAGAGAAAATGGGGAGAGAGACAGACAGACAGATAGAGAGACAGAGCGAGACAGAGAGACAGAGACTGACCGAGAGATACAGATACAGAGAAAAAGAGAGCGAGCGAGAGAAAGAGAGGGAGGGAGATAGAGAGATAGAGAGAGAGAGAGAGAGAGAAAGAGAGGGAGGGAGTTAGAGAGAGAGAGAGAGAGAGAGAGAGAGAAAGGAAGAAACAGAGAGTAAGAGAAAGAGAGAGAGAGAGAAGAGACAAAGGGGAGAGAGACAGACCGACCGACAGCTAGAGAGAGAGAGCGAGACAGAGAGACAGTGACAGACCGAGAGATACAGATACAGAGAAAACGAGGGAGGGAGATAGAGAGAGAGAGAGAGAGAGAGAGAGAGAGAGAGAGAGAGAGAGAGAGAGAGGGAGAGAGAGAAGAGAGAGGGGTTAAGAAAGGGGATAGAGATACAGGCAGAACACTAAAGAGAGATACAAGGTGATAGGGAGAAAAGAGGACAAGAGAGAGGGAGAGACACACACAAACAAACACACACATACACAAACATGCAGTACACTCACAATGCATTAATTAAATGTTGAGAAACACACAAGCAATATGAACAAAGGGGTTATTTCGGTATTGTCAACAATGACATCTACATCATAATAAAGTCTCTATTTTCTTCTACAACTCTCTATATTTGAGCTGAAAGATTTAATTAAGAATCTGCTGTACAATACAGGGAGAAACAAGGGGGGAAGATTTTACACCTAGTCTGGCTTACAGACTTTCTAAACCTCAACTTTTACTATTAGAGATGCCAACATTTGCATCCCAGTCCTCAACCATACTCTAAATGGTCAAAACACTGTATTTCAGAAGCAAAATCATATTTGTGGAAAAATACTCTGCACCCCTCCCCCCCCCCCCCCAAAAAAAAAAAAAAAAATCAATAGAAATTTAAGTCTAAGAAGAAAAACAAAACAGAGGAAAGAGCTGAAAAAGAGCAATGCTTGCATACCAACATACAATGGGCATCGGAATGAAAAAAATTGATGTGACAACATAACACTCGATGGCAACTCCGAACTGTTTACATGATTATAACCTGGATGGATCAGCAGAACTACAAGAGTGCACTCTGGGAGGAATAGGAAGTTGTAGGTCTGGAATCAAGGCAAATATACAAATCTTCTCACTAAAACTGCTACAGAACATCACCTTTTCGAAAAAGGTAATTTGTTTCAAAACTGTTCACTATGAACCTATGGAGTATTTATGCTGGCTTCATACCATTAACGAGTAAGGTATGGTCGTGGTAAAGATTATGGGATGCATGGCAGATCTGTTCTGGCATAACCAGAGGCCCCCCATTCTCATTTAATTTTAGGATCACGGGGAGAAATCATCTCAAAATTATAAAATCATCCCAAAATCAACCTTATCCTGACCAGTGATGGCAACAGACTGATTCTGCTATGGTTACTGGTTGTGACAATCTTGACCACTGCTGACCACTACTGTCAATTTCACCTATAATGCATTAAATTCATAGATCAAAGCTGTGACCATAGTTCATTGAACCAACAGGATTTTCACCCCCGTTGGGCATCTGGTATCGCTAACGGCAACCATTTTACAAGACATAAAAAAAAGGTTAACAGCAAACATCCTGTAGAGATTGGCAATAAAAAAATCTGTTAATACAGAAATACATGTCATTAGCAGTATCCATCAAGCATTTTTATAGCTTAGCAAGAAAAACCGGTCTTCCATACTCAAACTGAACGAGTGTTTAGAGATGTCAGTTGGCTAACCATAGACCACGCCAGTCCGTGAACTCCAGTCCAAATGAACTCCATTTGGTCTAGCACGAGATGTTGGACCAGACCTCTCGTAAAACCCAGACACCCGTGGAGGCTTTCCCCACCAAACTTCGCAATCGTTTGCGTTTGGCCGTCTCTCTCTCTGAGATAGCGCTGAGATAGCGCGATGAGAGAGCGAGAGAGCCACCACACATCCCCCCAAGGAAATGACTGGGACTGCCACGGAATGACCTACTTAAAAAACTGGCACTCTGGTGGAAGGGTCATGCCTGATCATAGGAATATTATTGTCATCTTCATCATCATCATCATCATCATCATCATCATCATCATCATCATCATCACCTTTATCATTATCATCATCTTCATCGTCATCATTGTCGTCATCATTATCTTCATCAACATTGCCAAGATAAATTGGTGAATGTTATCACTTGTCAAGGTAATCAGAATAACCTTAAATATTACAAAAGTCAATTCAAGTGAGATAAGTTGACTTTCTTTAACATTTAAGATTCTTTATTAGTGAGATAATTAACTCTCTTTGTGCCATTTAGGCATTTTTGCACTGGTAATCAACATCATTCCCAAAGAGCAGTATGGAGTCCGGCAGAGAAGGAGTTACAGAATAAAAAAAGAAATAAAGCAATAATACACAGATTCATTTTTATCCATTAATAAACCTTATACAGCCTGGCAAAGTCATCTCGCAATCATAACAGATGGCAGATGAACAAATTAACTGGACACTTGAGGTATATATGACAGAAGAGGCAGGTAACACAAGAGGGAGTAAACTATAATAAGGAAGGGAACTTTATGACCTTGATCCTAAATACAAAATTCCTTAAAATGATCCAAGAAAGAGTTTCCTACATCATCCATTGTCTTCTTCTTTGCTTGTTTTCTCTTGACATCTTCTTAATTTCCTCAAAAAACCTAGAGCAGCCTTTGTGACGCGACATAGTTCAAAGACATACATGTGACCTCCACAGTGGCAACAAGCTAATAAGCCAGCCCATTAATGGACACAGTCTATCCCTGATGCCCTACAGTAACCTTCTTGTGTCACCTCAGTTCACAAACAAGCCACGACAATGGAGCTAGCCTCTATTTCATCCTCTATAAATGGTACAGAGTGTCTTTTGTACGACGTGCAAATATGAGTTTTAGTGTTTTTATGTATTTCTAGGGATTTAGAAAATTGCTTGTTACATATTCAAATGTTTCATTAATTACCATAAGATTTAGAAGGGGCTAGAGAGGAAATGTGAACCAATCATAGATAAATATGTGTAAATCTTGAACTTATTTATGACTTTACATCTGAATTCAATGTGTATCAAATAACAGTATGATGTTGTCATTAAATAAATACAGTGTACGTCTTGAAAGAGGCTATGGGGGACAATTTTACAACTTCCTTTGGCTGCAAGTCCCACGTTCTGTTGAACGTCCATCCTGCGATTAGCGCCAAACATTGAATGATTTCCCCCTCCACCACACATCCCTTCAGACCTAGGGGGGTGACTAAACCACCCTCCTGACCACAGAGGAACCACTGGTAAGCCGAGACGGTCATAACAATTAAAATCTAGAAGGAAAAAAAAAATCGCCTATGACATCAACATTTTTTGACGTCTTCATTTTTGAGATGCGCATGGGAGTGAAGGACAGTTGACGGGAGGGGAGGGGCGGTGATGAAGACGGGGAAAGAATTGACAAGATAATCAACATGTTTGGGTGATCCTGAAAGACAGGGGAGAAAGAGGGGGGAAGGGGATAATGAGCCCTCTGGGGGAAGGGGGTTTAGGGTGATACAGAAGCCGGACAGGGTTGTGGAACAAGTTCAAGTTTAGCTTTTAGTGAAAGGGCTTTCTGGGGTACTTTCAATTTGAAAAGAAATTTCAGGTTTACACCCAAAAGAAGTAAGGATACCGTGCTCTATCTTGTAAATTGATGGAAAAGACAGTTCAAGTTTGTATGTTTGACTTTTGGGATGAGGAGGGGCTAGTAGAAAATAGGATGCTCAGCATTGTCATAGACTCACGGTTACAGGGTGAGTGATTGGTGTATGCTGAATAAGAAATGGAGGGACTGACAAATACAAAAGAAGAAAAAGGTTATTGAAGAAAGAGTGTAATGGGAAGGGGGAATGAAATGAGGCGAATATGAAAAAAATATTGGAAGGGAGACAAGATTTATGTAAACAAAGAAAGAGATGTACAGTAAGGGTACAGAAACAGGTCTGAACCATATATGAAGTGACCCAAATGATGTCACGCATTAAACAACATTATACAAAATATCCACCTAATAAACCATAGTTATTATTTTTAAAGCTTACATATGTAAACATTACCGTCACAAATGTGTTATATATAACACAAGTTACCAGTTATCTTGTAAAGACATAAAGTGTTCTATTTAGCATCTTGGGTGTTGAGAAGTAATAAAAATAGACTTAACACACTGAACAAATTACTTGAATAATTCACTGGTAATCAATATCAATGCACTTGGTCTCAAATCCAATACTCTTGGTACGAATACAATAACAAGGGTGTTCAAATACAACACTTTCATGGTGTGTGTATACAAAAATAAGACATTGAGCTAGATTTAATATTGTAATTCTTACAGTGTAACAGGGTTCAGTTGGTCTTACATACATGTAACAGGTACACATCCAACAACTAGAGGAGAGATAATAATTCCAGTGGGTGAAATTATGCCAAGCTCAAGAAAAATGGGGGTAAATTTGAGGTGAAAATGGGGTACCATACGATAAAATGCACCTCTCCCGTGCTACAACGGGGGTTGACGGAAGAACAGCGAGCTGCGAGGGCGATCAATACGAAGAGTATGACGAAGGATTACGAGTGTGTTTGCCAACGGGGGCACGAACCTTCAAATTCTCCGCCAGCGATGTCACGAGAAAAGGGGGGTGAAAGGAAAAGAAATGAAGCAAAATGCCTCGGGCTGACTTTTTCTCGCCCTTTCTTCTTTTTTCTGTGGGGAAAGCCTGCGAGGTACTTTGTTTGCGGAAAATACAGGCACGGTTTTGAAGTGTTACTGTTCAGAGAAAGAGAGGGGGGGGGATTCCAGAGTTGAGATGCAATTTAGGAAAGAAGTTGATTGCTTTAGAAATTCTGATTTTAGGTAGAATAAATGAAAAGAAGGGTTTATTCTTACCAACGAAAATTAAATTAATGGTGTCGGAAAAAAAAGAATGGATGAAAGAAAGACTTAAAATCCAGATTTCGGTAAAGCAGAGTAAGAAAGGGACAGGGTAGAGGGAGGAGAAAGAATCTAAACTTCCTAATAAAGTTAAGTAATTTATGCACTTGAATAGAAAAAACTTTCAATCATTGTCAAATGAGAGGTCTTTGTGCTTGGACAGCTTATGTATTGCTTACATATCACCATTCCTCATTCAGTTACTGATTAAATCCATCTTTTTCTATATATTCTGTACTCATAGTAGCCATTGTTAGTTGTATTCGATTAGCTTAACTACTAGTGCTTGCATTCATTTACAACAAAGAGCTTTGATTAATCACATGATACATTGATTAATTGTAAGATTGATGTATCAATTGATGTACAATGCACATCAATCAGTATCACAAAGAAGCTGCAATAGAAGTAATTTGTAACTTACAATAGATTGTACCTGGATTTATCGGAACTTACCAGAACTTATCGTAACTGTATGATTGATTGCAAAATCATACATTGGCTTTGACTTGCATAGGTTTCACTGATGGTTGTATGATACCGACAGAAATTGGAATAGAAAGAAAATGTGTAACGAATTGCTAAATTGCTACCTATAGCAACTCATGACATGTCCCAGCAGAAGTGGAGGATGAATTTACATCTAATTATGTAAGCAGTGTGTAAAGTACAATGAAATACAATGAGGAACACCTTGCAATGTACATTCAAGAATGACAACCACCTGAATATACATTCAATCCTATATAGGCTTTGTACTGAAAGTCTGAAAACAGGTGCACTAAATATATTACCAAAGTCACACATTGGGCACAGGTGTGCATGGTAGAGGCTTTTGTGGTTAAGTATGTGATGTCCAATTACAACAATTATGGCAGGATACATCATACTAAATACATACTGCCAATTAAAGATTGTAATAGGACACTGCAAGATAGGCAGGAAGTGATAATGATAGCGCCATGAAAAATACATAATAAGAAGACATTAAATAAATCTTCCATGATTATACATTAACAATCCGTGTTTAACATGAACTTGCAATGAAATAAGAAATATCTTGCCACTTGAAATTGGAATTATATATTTGACTAGAATAAATGTTCATATTTGCATCTGTTTCTCTATGTTTAAGATCTATATCTATATTATTATCTCCATTTGAAAGCCCTAAAAACATCATTCATGAAAGTAGTTTCTTAGGATTCTATTGGTAATTCTTCATGCAAAAGGAAAAAATAAAACTTTGTTGTTAGTCCAAACATTTCTTAAAATGTAACTTCTTCATAGGAACACACCTGTTGAATATAATAAGGCTTGGACATCATTCATATGCATTTATTGGTCAAAAACCATTTAAAAATGTAAGTTTTAGAAAGAAATATATTTATCCTCAGACTTCATAACAGATATGTTTCTCTATCTCTATTTTGATGCCCCCCCCCCTAAAAAAAAAAAAAGAGAATATAATTCTCTCTAAATCACATTCAAGATGTTTTTTCCATCCCTATTTTGATGGTCCCCCCCCCCAAAAAAAAAAAAAGAAAAAGGAAAATGAAATATAGTTCTCTCATGACTTCATTCAAGATATGTTTTCTCCATCCGTATTTTGATATTTTGATGCCTCCCCCCCCAAAAAAAAAAGAAAATATGATTATCCCTAGACCATATTCAAGATTTGTTTCTCTATTTTGATGGTCCCCCCAAAAAACTACAATGCCTGTGTCTTCCTTTCTTCTGTGGCTGTACCAGCATGCGATAAAATGTGCCAGCCCATCACCATATTCACACCACAGTCGTGGCCCGGCCCCCCGGCCTTCTCACCCCTAGCCCGGCTGCGTGGGAAACGCGCCCCCAGGCGCCATTAGTCACTCCTCCGCTGCGTCTAATTAGTCGCCACGGCTCCGCTCTGCGCTTCTCTGCACCGCTCTGCTCCGTTCACGAATAACGGCCACTGCCCATACCGCGCCGGGCTGCCAAGCACAATTTTTTCCTCCCCCCCTCCTATTTTTTTTCTTTGGTGCAGGGGAAATTATTGCATGATTCTGTCATCTTGGTAAAGAGATAATTTGTCTTCGCTCGCGACGCGTTGTGGAGTAGTGTCTGTCACACTTAAAGGCAGCCTCGGACCTTGATTAGTTTCTTCAAAATTACAGTCACTTAAAGGACGCTGACACCCTGATAATAATTTTAATTGAATAAGAGCAGAAAAAACGTAGAACCAGATTGGACAAATCAAACATATCAAAGAAGTTGTGATAGAACTTTCTGAGAATCATTAATATTAACATTGAATCCTAATCATTTAGTCTTCATGCCAAACTCAGTTGGTCAGCAATGGTATACTGTACTCATTGTCATTGTTCATTTGTTCCATTCATAAACAAGATAATACCTGGAGCAACCCTTGAGCAAAATTACTGGGCAAGTAAAGAAGATGTGTAAACTCATTTAGCCATGCATCTTATAATATGTCAACTTCGCCTTCAACAGTTTCAGTACCAAGCACTGACAGTTCCACAACAATGACTACTCACTTAGTTGACTGAGTAGTTTAAGTCTCTCTCTTTCCCAGCCAGACTTGACAATATATGTTTGTTAGGCCTCATGCGAGCACTTAATTAACTCTTTATGCACCATTGAGGCATTTAAACATGTGTATAAAGGAAACAAGTTACTTTGCCTGGCACTCAACTGAGTTAGAATCCTTTGCATAACCATGAACTGCCTTGAATTGATCAATATTTGAAGTATACAGAATCTAGTCAAATCTGTCATCTACTTTTCAACAATAATGGTTAATAGATCATGATTCAGCAACCGCACACTTCAGTATCCAAATGCATGATCCTGGACTTGAATCCACAACCTTGCACATTAGGGTTTGTGGAACTGGCTAGTTTTATTGTGCTAATCAACCCTTAAAGCGTCATTGAGGCATTTTTGCAGTGGTATTACACACCACTAGTAGTAGTAGTAGTAGTAGTAGTAGTAGTAGCAGTAGTAGTAGTAGTGAAAGCAATTGTGGGAGTAGTAGTAGGCTTACAATCACTTGTAGTAGTAGTGACAGCACTTAAGTATAACTCTAACACAAAAAACACCAAAAGTACTAACAAAATACATTTTATTATCATTATTACTCTCTGTCAAATCAGCATTTTATTCATAATCAGTTATTTTCATACTCTATTCCCATCACAATCATCATCATTATCATTACAATCACCATTAAATTACCACATCCACTATCCAAGCCATGAACATATAAATTTGTATATAGAATAGATCGATGTACAATTGAACAATGCGGAAAGTTCAATCAAATGAGGCCTCAAATTAAAAGGTGACAGTAAACAGATAGACACGCACACACTCACACACACACGCACACACACACACACTGTATGTACACACAAACATACGCGAGCTCGTAGAATTGATTTATCATAAAAATCTGATACAGAGGACAGGTAAACCGATCCCACTGCCAGATGACAAATTTTGCAGCCGAGCGCAAATTACACCAAACGCTCCCTTTTGTTTTTGTTCGTGCCAGCAGCTGCCATTGATTAGTCTTCTATGTGCAGAAAGTTGCTATATTTTTTCATCAACTTATCATCAAGTCAATTTTATGATTGATTTTTCATCCCTCTTTTTTTTTACGATAAAAAGGACGCCCAAACAAAACGAACCTTTTGATGAACATTTTATGCAAGTAGGTGAATATAGCAAATTACAACACAGACTATATGGCACAGCTTCCACAAACATGAGCACAGTGTTTCTGTAAAACCTGCTCCACGGAATCATAATGTCGGCTAGGGTTGTTATCCTCATTGATCTCTTTTTGATGAAGTTGTCTCTAATTTGTCCAAACAACAGGTGCTTTGTTCCTCCTAAGAACAATTAATGTCTCTTTTAAGACTTTGTCTGCTAAAGATAAGATGCAATGTGGCACAGAAATACACACAAAGTCCATAGAGCAGTAGTTTGTTTAGCACACAAACGATTAAAATGCTTTTGAAAAAGAGAATAAATTAAACCCATTTTATGGCAGGAGTATCTTTCTTTCACCAGAAATACACACAAATCCCATTGACCAACAGTTTGTCTGGTGCAGGAAAAGTTAAAGGGACAGTCTACCCTGAAATTAAATTGATTTCAATAGAAGCAGAAACATAAAAGAAACAAGTCTGTGAAGGTTTGGCCAAAATCCGTCAAAGGATAAGAAAGTTATGATCTTTTAGATTTTGATTTTGTAATGTCATGTGCAAGGTGTTCTCCAATATGTTGTATGCTGTATGATTCCATAAATTGTTCTTTTTCTGGTTTTGATGAATATTTTTTTTGGTACGGGCATGTGTGAAAAGTGTTTCTAATGATGTATCAATGCACAGGTAAAATATCAACATTCAAACAAAAAAAGAACACAATATATGGGAGAGCATCTCACATGTGACTTCACAAAATCAAAACTTTAAACAATCGTAACTTTCCTAACCTTTGACAGATTTTCATCAAACCTTCACTAACATGTTTCCTTCATGTTTCTACTTTTTTTCAAAAAACAACTTAATTTCATAGTTGACTATCCCTTAAAGCGAGTGTATCACCTTGGCAGATATTAAGAAGATAACATTGAATTGAATTGAAGTGAAGTGAAGATATATAAGAACAATGTTAAAAATCACTAAAAAATATGAAGGGCATGCCTACCCCCCCCCCCCCCCATAATCCCACAATGAATTCAGACTAAACTGCAAATGTGATTCCTCCTCCCCCACCCTCGTTTCCATCTCAACACTGCCAGTAGACCATTTTTGTTTTGCATGCAAATGCAGTATTCATGGTAACCACAAAGTTTTGTAAGAGATTTGTCTGACAAGCGTCACCTAATATGTTCTGAGTACATTCCCTGCTGTAACAGCTAACTCACAAGATACAGGTGAATGTAATAACATGGTGAATGTAATAACATGGTGAATGTAATAACATGGTGAATGTAATAATATGGTGAATGTAATAACACGGTAAATGTAATAACATGGTGAATGTAATAACACGGTAAATGTAATAACACGGTGAATGTAATAACACGGTAAATGTAATTACATGGTGAATGTAACAACCAGGGAGAAAGTTGTGAATACATTACAAAAAGACCTCATTCCACAAAATGATTGCGCACATCTTCAATCGCATCTGATAATCCCCTGCCCCCCCCCCCCCCCCACCACCACTACCTCTGTATCAGCATTTTTGGACAATCAATCACAAATATTCAACTTACCTATATGGCCAATCACCAATACAACAGAGATGAACATCAGGTACATGAAAAAGAACACAACATACACAAAAAGACAAAAGACAAAACATACACAGAAAGATTTATTGACAATATTGTTCTATGAAATAATGATATAAGGAAATGTAAAGTATCATTGAATAAAGTTTTTATTTGGAAAAAAATCACTGTTCATTTTGAATTTGTATATGAAGAAGAAGGAGTCTGAATGGCAAACATACCCAAATAATTGACTTAATTAAATTAACTAACTAATTGTTCATTCTCTGTTTCCTCCTCTATTTTCCTTTCTTTCATTCTTTCTCTCTATCTCTGTCTCTCTTAATCTCTTGATGTGAATATGGCTACTTCCTCTGTGTCTGTCTTTTTCTTTTCTCCTCCTGTCTAACAATCACCCGATCTTTAAGATTTTCTTTTAGTTTACCTTCCTCCCACCACCTCACATCGCTTCCATCTCTCTCTCTCCCTCTCTCTCTCTCTCTCTCTCTCTCTCTCTCTCTTAGTTCTCTCTACCACTCTCTCCCCCAATGCTAAGCCATTATGCCGGCACACTTGAGTTAATATGAAAATGGCGTGATAATTTTCCAGCCCAATCTTGATATGCAGCAATTTTAAATTACACCGTCCCCCGCAAATGTACACAAAATCTCTGCAGGAAAAAAAAAAAAAGACCAGGAGAGAGTGAGAAAAAAAAAAAAAAACCTTGGTCAACTGATGGTGAAGAGGCAGAAAAAAGTGCACGGCCAGCGCTAAGCAAATGTTATTGCACTGTGCCGCGTTTTGCAGTAAAACATTGTCAGAAATGGGCTGAGAAATATGAATGTACACAGTGCAGGGGAAGAACGTTGTTGAGAAAACTAATTTTCTCGCTACAGTCGCGGCGACCCAAATTAAGTTATTGCCCGACGTTACCTACCTGTTGAAAAAAAGAGGTATTGCTATTCGTGGTAATAGCAGCCCATTTTGACTGCGGTTTTCCTCTTTATTTCTTTCCTCTAGCATAGCTGAACGCTTTAATTTCTTTTGTCTACCTGTCTTCCTGTTTATTTCTATAATATAACAGAATTTATAAAACACAGTACAATGAATACTGCATAGTTTGTTATGTTTTACTGTATGAAACCCCAAGCAGACTGTGATAATCCTTCTGTCTCTTCTCAGAATGACAATCCATGCATCTGAGTTTTCCTCTACACTTTTTGCTCACACTCTCTATTTCTTTCTACCTCTCTTTGCATGATACTCTCTCCTTCCTCTTCTTATTTCTTTATTTTTTCTATCATCTTCTCACTAGTTTGTCCTGTATCTTCTTCCTTTTCTTCTCCTCTTCAATGCCCGTATGTTGCTCTTTCTCTCTTTTTCATCTTTTCTCTCTTCCCTATCTCTCCTCTTCTCCATCCTGCTGTCCATTTGTCTTTATACCTGTCCCTCTTATTTTCATTTTTATTTTAGATTCATCCTTTCTCTTCCTCCATCTCTCTCTCTCTCTCTCTCTCTCTGTCACTTTTCTTTCTTTCTCTGCCTTTCTCACTTCTCTTTCTCTTTCCTCTCCTGTTTCCCCTCCCATTATATCTTCTCTCATGCTCTACCTTTCTATATCCATCTGTCCTCATCTCTCCATCTCTCTCCCACTCTCTCTCCTTCTCTCTTCCCACCCCCCTCTCTCTCTTTCTCCCCCCCCCACCTCCCCCTATCTTCCACTCTTAACTTTTTTCTCCCCCCTCTCTCTCTCTCTGTCTCTCTGTCTCTGTCTCTCTGTCTCTTTCTATCTGTCTCTCTCTGTCTCCCCCTTCCCTTCTCCCACTCCCTCTCTCTCTCTCCATCTCCAACTCCCGCCTCTCTCTTCCTCACCTACTCCATCACTCCCTCCTGCCTCCTCTTCCCCCCCCCTCCCCCTCCCCCCCCCCCACTCTCTCTCTCTCTCTCTCTCTCTCTCTCTCTCTCTCTCTCTCTCTCTCCCTCATCCACCCCCTCAACAACTGCTCATCTCAGCAAAACAGTTTATGTGTCAAACCTGCTACAAAAGACCTCTCCCTGCAAACCATCACTCTCCCAGATCTTCCTTTCAACTCTCAGCATCAAACCGAATTTGATCGACAACTTCCTATCGCGCCAAACAAACTTTATTTGATTTGCAGACGGCAATTGCTCAAATAAAGCTATCACTCCACTTACATTACGCTCCTCAGCTGAACCTATGGTAGGGTCACGATGGAAGAAAAAAGAAAGAAATCAGGAGTTTAAAACAAAAGGAGTAGCATTGGTGGCCGTATTGATTCATCCGTCGGAGGGAAACACAAAGAGACGAAAAGCGGGATGGACGTGGGGGAGAAATAAAGTGGGGAAAGGGAGTGTAGCGGTTGCGGATGAAGCGAACGGGATACCAACGATTGGTAGGAAATGAGAGACAAACAAGCCAGCGCCCCAAGACAGCGTCTGTTTCAACCTCTCATGTATTTGTTTTCAAACATTAGCAACGATACAGTCAATTAGCGGTTGCCTAATATTAGCTTGCATGCTTGGCTATTGACGTGGGCTGGAGAGAGTTTCTTGTATCGAAGCTACCACTGGTAACAACACATGCTCTCCTTTCCTATCAAGACAGGTGTAACTCCGTGATAGTTGTCACATAGAACCCTCTCTCATCCAGACAGGTTTAACTCCACAATAGATCTTACATAGAACCTGTTCCAATCTCACATGACGCAACTCCATCTTTGATTTTTGCCACCCAAACCCCTTTTCAATGCAGAAACTGAGATGAAACCCTTCCCTACATAGAAAGATGCAACTCCACAGAAGTACCAAAAAAAATGTAAAAATGTAAAATACAAAAACAAAGTTAAGTCACAAAGTATTAAAAAAATGTTTTTCATGTTGCTTCCCAGTACAGTATATTACCTTTAACATTTTCTTTAACAGTAAATATCACTTTTGTGGCATTATTTTATGACAGAAGAATTTTGTCAGAAGAAGGATAACTTGCATTTAGTTCACTAGAAAATTTAATTTCTTTCTTGTATTGCACTTTTATAAACACACTTTAGCGGATGTTTTATGAATCCAAGCTAAAAATTCAAAACATTTATGGATATAAGAAATATGATTCTTTTGAAAAATTCACTGCATTTGTTTAGTTACATGACTTAAAATTTATTTTCATAAGATAACCAGGGATATTCTTCTTTGTGATATTTAAATCAAATAACTATTTTAAGCATCCAGGAAAACAACCTACATCCTTTAACTCCAAGTCAAGCATTCCTCGCATTTCTACTCTCTTTTATTTGGGCAGGCAGCACATTTTCACCCTCAGACTTGTTTTCTTTCCAATCTGCTTGATCCCATGCTTGAGTAGATTTTAAAAATTAATCCCTTTGTTGCCTTTCTTCCTCTTTATAAATTCTGCCTTGGCACAAACTCTGAATTCATCAGAGAGCTGGGAGAGAAAGAGAGAGAGAGAGAGAGAGGACAGAAATCGCACAGCTCACTGGTCCAAAAGGTAAGCGGTATCACTTTACACACAATGAGAATAATAACTCTTTTCTTTCTAAGCCTTTACAGTGTCAGCCTCACGCTCAATTAGCTTTTGATTGGCCGATTTGCGGCTAGACATACTTTGTTTTGATTGGCTCTCCATTTCACCATGAAGAATGCCCAGGAAATAAACAGGACGGGGAAGATGCAGACATTTTGGCAACATTTCTCCCCGGCGCTCTTGTCACATCTTGACATGTTTTTTGCCCTCCCCCAGAAATAGCTGAATGCATTTCTTTTATAGGTAAAGTAAACAACACCCTTGGTACAAAGTATTCTGTGGGAGTACCCCCCCCTCAAAACACATACACACACATACACACACACAAACACACACACACACACACACACACACACACACACACACACACACACACACACACACACACACACACACACACACGCATGCATACAGACACAAACACCCTATTGAAGACATTTTTTTAAGATAACAGAGGTAGCTCTTAACACAATGTTCCCTTTGTTCCTAATTTTAGCTTCTCACCCTCCTTATTTCAAATATTTATTGTTTTTCTTCCTTTTTTTCTTTTCCTTTCCTTATGGAGCATTCCCCGCTCCAGTTTCTCCCACTTTCTTTCATTTCACACTTCCTTGAATTAAAACTTCACCCTTGTTCAGGAAGACCCTCAACTTCAATCCCATCAGAGATGTATGTGTGTAATTCCACTTGTCTGTAACGGCCATCTTTCCATAAGAAACACTTGTTTCTTGAGGAGTGGTCTTCCTATACAAGTTTGACTGAATATCAATCTTGGGATTCCCGGAATTCAGATCATTGTAATATGTGCAGTAAAACATCAATACAGTTGACTCTTTGAACTACTTTCCTTGAACAAGAAAAGTATAAATCGCACCTTTCAGCTGGGAAACAGTATGTATGATTCAGCATTTTCTCATTTGTTGCCCGAGAAGAACTCAAGAAAAAGAACAAATCGAAGAGGGAGATGACATGAAGGTTTTGATGAGAGTAGTAGGCGGCTGAATAAAACAAGATGTGAGATGGAGGAGAGAGAGAAAGTAAAGTCGGCAGCGGGATGACCATCTAAGTCGATGATGAAGGGCTTTGTATGAAATATTCATTTTGACCAAAGGGCATTTACATGTCCAGATGCAGTAACGTTTGAATTGCTCAGTTTATCCCTCTCTTTATCTGTCAATTACTCTCTCTCTCTCTCTTTCTCTCCCTATCCCTCTCTCTCTCTCTCTCTCTCTCTCTGTCTCTCTCTCTCTCTCTCTCTCTCTCTCTCTTCAGTTCTATCTGCTTCTTTGTCTTTTTCTTTCTTTTCCTCTTCTTTGTTTTTACTCTTGCCCTCTCCTCTTTCTTTTCTTTCTCTTTCTCTCCTCCCTTTCTCCTTTCTCCTACACTTGATCTCTTTATCCTGTCTCTCACTTCTTTCTCCTTCTCTCTGTCTCTCTCTTTACTTATTTCTGCTTCTTTTATTTTCTTTCTTTTCCTCTTGCCTCTCCCTTTTCTGTCTCTCTCTCTCCCTCTCTCTCTGTCTTTCTCTCTCTCTCTTTCCCTTTCTCCTCTCCTCCATACTTTATCCCTTTCTGTCTGTTTGTCTCTCTTCTCTCTTCTCTCTATCTCTCTCTCTGTCTCTGTCTCTATCTGTCTTTCTCTTTCTCTCTCTGTCACTGTCTGTCTTTCTCTCTCTGTCACTCACTCTGTCTCTGTCTCTCTGTCTATCTCTTTCTCTCTCAATCTCCCTTATTTCTCTTGTTCTTTCTCCAGAGTTCTCATTCACCTCCCTTCTTCTCAATCTTCATCATGTATCTCAGCGTTAACGAATGCAGCGCAATTGTTTATGTGGTTGCCGGGGTGGGTAGCAACCAACGCACATCCTGCGACACCTGTGCCCTTCAGAGGCGGTTGCTCCGTTTCCAACCCCTCCAACTACCATGGGATCTGAAAATGATTATACATCTTCTTTCTCTCTCTATCTCTCTCTCTCTCTCTCTCTCTCTCTCTCTCTCTCTCTCTCCCTCTCTCTCTCTCCCCCTCTCTCTCTCTCTCTCTTTATATTTATTTATATCTATTTGTCCCTGCCTTTGTCTTCTTTCTCTTTCTTTCTTTCCTTCTTTCTTTCTATCTTTCTTTCTTTCTTCCTTCCTTGCACCCCTTTAGAGCACAGAATATTCCACAAGACAAGTTTGACCTTCATTTAACCTTACGTCTGACTTTGAATTGAACTCTCGCATGACCTCTACTTAAACTTCATTCATTGATGACCTGAAGCATTGACATGAGTGTCTGCTCTGATCACCACCTATGTTCACACAAACCACACACACACACACAAACATACACATACACACACACACACACACACACACATACACGCACACACACACACACACACAAACATTGCTCACTTCAAATTCATTCACTTTGGAGTACGTATAAATTTCATGGTCGCTAGTACCAGATGAAGAAATCTGCCTGATTACTTTCATCAGATGCAACTCCCCGCTAGTCAGCAGCTACATGTGTGTGTGATAATAACTTGTTTATATCCTTTAATCACAATACAGTGCAAACTGCTGAGGCTACCATCTCTATGTAAAGACCACCTGCCTACCAAGACAATTGTTGTTTCTCTTTAACATTGTATCTTATGAGATAAGATAATAAAGTTACCTGTACATAACAAACACCTGTTCATTCTTGTCTCCCTTGAATGGTCTTTCAGTACAGGTTTGGCTGTATTCTCCTATATACAGTACTCATACTTTTAAGAACATACACAGCTCTTAGAGGTGTAATATTTCTTATTTCTCTATCTGAACGAGCCTCTTGTCTCTCTTTAGCTGAACTTAAGGTTGTTAGCACCTCGCAGATGAAGCCAAAAATACTTGTTCCATTAGGGGACCAACCCCCCCTAAAATCGTTCCCCAGCCCCGGCCGAGAGAATCAATGATTTATGATAAAATCTGGCCCCTGCGGCAAAAGAGCGGGGAGAGGGGGAAGAAAGGTCCGCAAATTAAATCTTTAAATGCCTCGTTCTCTTCCAGTCCCACACACCTAGCAAGCTGTCAGTTCTCTCAACTTGCTCTGCTCGGCTCTACATTGGGGGCTTGCAACTGTGGCGTCTGGCAAAATGATTTTCTTTATCTTGCTCTTTCTTCTTTTCTCTTGCTCTTTCTTCTTTTCTCTCTTACTCTCTCTCTCTCTCTCTCTCTCTCTCTCTCTCTCTCTCCTCTCTCTCTCTCTCTCTCTCTCTTTTCTCTCTCCTTTTCTCTCTCATTCTACATCTTCTTCCTCTCTATATATTTCTCTCTCTCATTCTACATCTTAATTCTCTTTATGCATATATTTCTCTCTCTCTCTCCTTTTCTCTCTCACATTCTATATCTTTTCAATCTTTCTTTTGTTATGTGTATCTGCACGTCTTCCCCCCTCTCCTTCTCTCTTTCTCTCTCTCTCTCCACCCCACCTTTTGCAATGCAATTGCAATGCTTTTTACATATAATGAAATGTACAAATTATCATTTTATACATCACAATTTTATACATCATTTGCCATTGTGGAATGAGAATGCTATCTATTCCTTTTTTTCCCACGCTTTGTTTCAAGATCTCCTTCTCTAACTTTCCCCTATAATGTTTGAATAAGCATATGCAAAATTTAATTTTCATAAACATGTCAATATGAGCACTAGTGGCGAATGCGAACATGAAATAAGAGGCATATTGTCCACATTACTAACATGATTTTCAGGCACATTAGATATCCTAAATGCAGTCCTCCCTCATGAATATTCCACAGAGCAATTACTTCATCCAACGACTACCAAAACTAGATCAATAAATACAAATTCCAGACTAGTCCTCATTGGCAAAAAGAAAAAAAAAAAGAAGTTCTACATAAGAATTCACCTAGGATGTGTGGGTGGGTGGGTGAGAGAGAAAAAGAGTGCTTAATTTTTTGGCAAAGGACACACGATATAGGTTGTACCCTTGGGCAAATCGCTGGACGCTACACTCTACGGAAATTATACGGGCCTGCGAGGTATGCAGTTTTTCATCATAAATTGTATCTTCTTTTTTTGTTTAAGTCTAGTTTCTCAAACAGAGCATTTGAGCTCATGAATAAGACATAAGCCAGTAACAATGAGATCGCTTTCATACCAAGCTTGCTTGCACTTGTAGTATCTCTACGATCGCCAGTGAGTTTCCTTCTCTCTATCTCGTTCTGTTTCAAGATATCATTCAGTCCTTGCTTTCCTTTTCCTTCCTGTTCAGTTTGAGGAATGTTCTTTGCCCTCTCTTCTTCATTCTCATCTGCTTCCTGCTTCCTTCTTTCCTTCATTCATTCCTTCTTCTCCTATGTCCACATCATTGTCTCCTTCCTTTTTCATCTAACTTTTATTTTTCTTCATCATTTTCTTCTCTTCTGCTTTATCTACTTGTCCAATATCTTCTCTACATTCGTTTATTTGTCACTTTTTGTCAGTTCTTTTTATTCTTCATTGATCACTGATATTGCTAACAAATAATGCTGCATTTAAACTTTCTAAATGTGTGGTATAGATGATGTGTTTCATATCCAGACATCTCCAAAACATATTCAGACTAACAATATTCAAATGCAATGCTAACATATATTAAGCCAACAATACTTCACCTAAGAAGAATATTTTGATCTCAATTATGTCATGCAGCACTCCTTTCAATATGTAATTCTCCATTTCATTGCTGCCTTTAAGCACAACCGAGCTTCAATGAATATATGAATCTTGATTTAAACATTAATTTGAATATATATGTAGAATGAGAATTTAATATTGAAATATGTATGATTAAGAGATTAATAAAGATATATCATTGCAATTGTTATTGACTTTATCATGTGCTTATGCAAATATCGTAAGCTGATTCTTTCCTTCCTTCTTTTCTGCTTCTCCTACGTCCACATCATCATCTCCTTCCTTTTTCATCTAACTTTTCTTTTTCTTCATTTTCTTCTCTTCTGCTTTATCTACTTGTCCATATCTTCTCCACATTCTTTTATTTGTCCCCTTTTCAGTTCTTCTTAATCTTCATAATGATCTTAAACACAAATGTTAATTTCATTGCTAAAAATGTCACAAATGTTTTCCTGTTTTCTTTAAAATATAATATTTCCAATTTTCCTTTTGCATTTCATCTGATAGTTTTGCCAAAAACATAAGCTAATACAGTATTATGTAAGTGTAAACAAATTAGAAAAAAACATAAACTTATCTTTTCATTAATTTAAAAAAAATCTCTAGTAAATCGATCAATTTGCACAGAACAGTGCTACACAGGGTTTTACTATTTGTCAATAGTAGTAAGCATAAATATCATCTCACCGTGGAAACATATAAAGAACAGATTAAACGCTTGTAACTCCAGTGCTTAATGACACTAATAACACTAACTGCCTGCCAGAAAATCACTTCCACATTCATCATCATGCTTATATTTTTACCAGCTGTGCTGCTTACTTTTTACTGGGGTGATTTATCACAAACATTTGAATGACACCACAAAAGTGTAAACATAATTTGGATGAATAGCATATCTGTACATGCATTTAAGAAATCCTCACACATAGTCACCCAGTCATTAACATTTAGGAATTATGGGAAAAGGTTAAAATTGAAATTTGAACTCATACATGTACTTGATAAAAATGCTAATGACACACTTAAGCTTAATATCAATAATTATGAATTATGAAGACTTATGAATAGATTGCAATTGAAACAATAACCACTGATTTCATAGAATACAGTACATTATATCAAATGTATAACATGGCACTTGATAGAATAAGTGTTGAACTGGTTTGTGCTCAAATAATTTTACAAGTGATGCTACTGCCATTATCTACTCATGTAATATACTATTTTGAATGAGGGCATTCATGTAGTTTCCAAGAAGTAGAAGGAGTAGAAGTAGTTTAAATAGTAGTTATGATAGTGGAGCGCTCATCATTAGTAGGAGTCATGGTAGCTCATCACTTCATTCTGTCTTATAATCATAATGCAGTTGACTATTGGTAAACATGTAAGAAAGAACCATACCCAACTTAATTAATATACTTTTCCCTTTCAACCTAATCATGAAAAACATAAATATGACTATATTCCTTTACGTGCTTTCATCAAACAAAAATAAAAACAACCTTTTCTTTCTATCTACCATGTAAACATGTAAGAAAGAACCATACCCACATTAATTAATATACTTTTCCCTTTCAACCTAATCATACATGAAAACATAAATATGACTATATTCCTTTTCATGCTTTCATCAAACAAAAACAAAAACAAACTTTCCTTTCTATCTACCTTTCTTTCTTCTCCACCCTCACCCTTTCTCTCTCTATTTCTCTCTGTCTCTCTCCCTGTCTCTCTGTCTCTCTCTCTCTCTCTCTGTCTCTCTCTCTGTCTCTCTCTCTCTCTTTCTCTCTCTATCTCTCTCTCTTTCTCTCTCTATCTCTCTCTCTTTCTGTATTTCTCTCTCTTCCCTTCTCTCTCTCTCTCTCTCTCTCTCTCTCTATCTATCTCTCTCTCTCATTCCATCAATCAACCTTATTCCACCAGCTCTCAGACGGCATATTTTGAATATTGTGGGCTTCAAGAGGCAGGTGAACAATTGCCATCTCCATTTTGGATGAAGACATGAAATTTTGATCAATTTCTCTCTCTCTTCTCTCTCACTCTCCCTCTCCTCCACGCGGGAATAGTAAATTCCCATTTCGGACGGCGTGAAAGGCCAATAAACGACATGAAGTGTCTCACATGCATGGCCTATACTGAACTGAATGCAGTGACCTTCAAAAATCTGTGGCACGGCACACCTATTCACACTACGAATCTTCACAGACCTGAACTTCACGATGTTTACCACATGTTACAAGTGACTTGACTGATGCAAACATTATGGTGAATCGTTTACATTCAAGGAGGGTTAACCCTTTAAAAGTCATTGATGTATGTTTGCACAAGTACTACGCACACATATCAAAGAGCAACAGATAGTAACACAATCAGTTACAATAATCATGATTATATCAATTGTCATTAATTTGGTAACATTATAAGATTTATTTTCCCCCTTAACTTCAACCAAATATACATGTGATAAATATAGCAAAAATATGTTGACAAACTTACTTCAATACTTCAAGTTATGTATTTTCCCATTTATGATCCTTGAGATTAAAGCAATTGTATTGAGATACAAATATCTCATTTTCAAATAAACATCCTCCTTTGGAAAAGTTAAGAGGGAAAATATGGGTGTTAATCTTCTCAGTACTATAGCTGCATGAAATATGGAATAAGTCAGTGGGGTTTTCCTGGTTTGGTATTGAGAGAGTTAAAAAATGAGAAGCCATAAATCTACTAAAAAAGAGGCTAGACTAAAACTGCTGACTTATTATAAGAGACTGTAGCGGTATAGCGAGAGATGACTGATCTCCATGCTATGAAGGAAGAAGGATCAAGACAGCAAATCAAAAGATTTTTCTGGGGGAAAAGACAGAGGGAGAAGAAAGCTGGAAATTTAGCGGGCAATTTGAGATCAGTATCAAGATGGCTGCGGGACCGACCAGGGTAATTTACTTATCTTGTCAGCGTTGGTGCGCCCTCCAGTGTTCATTAGGCGCATAAGTGAGTTAGCGCTCCCGACGAGCAGTTTCGTTTTCGTTTGCCTCCAACGAGTCACCATCGCAGTGCCAGTGAATATGAGCCCTGGCATTGCTGGTGAGATAGGGGGGAGCAAGACAGAGGGAGCGGACACTCGGAGGATAAAGTTAAAAGAAGAAGATCCAAAAAAACGCTTTGACCGAGGGGAAGGAACGGACAGCTTTCCTGAGTTCTGTCGTATTGATCCTGACATGCGAGGAAGGGGCAAAGAAAACAGATCACCAATTTCGGCCAATTGTTATCGATTGTTGGTGCACGGCTGATCAACAAGCAGGCACTCTTGTCTTGAAGTGGAGAGATTTGCTTTCAGAATTCACAAGGGCATCTGTGTCTTTAATTGGCATCATTACTCTCCCTTCAATCCAAATACATCTCACAAAGAGAGTTTTGTTTTGTTTTCCTGGGGTAAACAGCCTGACTCTATGTAAGTTTCACATATAAATAAAGCAATGAAGCTCTGAGATACTCACAAAAACTTGATGAATTAAATTCTAGGTGAACAAATATGAGTTGTGTTGAATGAATCGAACAAAAACAGCCCAAAATTGAACATAAGGAATAACCTTTGCACTGGATATCTGGTAGTGATTTTTATCGCGTAACTATTACCAGAACAGACAGAACACTTTGTCACCGAGTATCTAAGAATGTTAACATTCTATCACAACTGATGCAATATCCTACTTACAACGTTTGTCTTCTAATGAACTGATATTTGGAATAACAGACACAGTAAAGTTAGCTTGAATCAGTCAACATGTATATCAACAGTCCACCGTTTTGTGCAAACACTATCATAATCACTTTGTAGATATTCTCCGGCCATATTGTAGCTATTTCGAAACGAGTGAAAATGTGTGCTTCTACTATCCCTCACCCTTAACCTATATGAGATTAGATTGTCACTTATAACAAGCCTCTAAAATTAGTGTCTGTGCGTATTCCGTTCGCACATCCGTTAAACGACCATGAATAAATTAATCCCGAAGGCAAAAGGTTAAATGCGTGTAAACTGGAAGAGTGGCTCTATGCTGTATGTCATTGGCCTCACAATGACCCCCTTTTCAGTAAACAGAAAAGGACCATCAAATGACAAGACTCATTAAGGGTGTCTCTGCTCATCACAAGCCTTGTAACCACTAAGGAGTTAGTGATTCACGGTTCTCTGACCCCTTAGTTCTTTCTTAATTTTCATCCCAAGTTGTATCTAAAGACAATGGCTTGAATTTATTCTCCTAATGGTTTTAAAGCCGATAGATGGAGAGCAGTTTCTTTTGCAGTATACTTCAGCGTGTATTCACAACGTCGGTTTAATTTAACATAGACTAATGAGGCACAAAATAAATCATCTGATGCTGTCAAAAAAATCATTGAATTTCAAAACAGCAAGCAGATGATTTCAATAATTTGCTGTAATTACAATGTAGACAAGCTCAATATACCACAGTGCTTTCGAGGTCAAAATCAATTTAATTGAATCAATTAAAATGTTTTATGTTGTTTTAATTGGCATCCTGTAACATTAACCCATGTTTAGTACATATATTAATTTAAAGCACCATTGTTCAATTTCATACAGGCCTTCATAAATTTTTCAGTCCTCTGAATACCATGTCACCATGTACCACCATACACAGTAGTTAATTGGTTTTGCTCTAACCAAGCACATCTCTTTCCCCTCCCATTTTCTTTCTCTTCTTTCCATCCTTTCCCATACCTCCTTCTCCTTCTCATCTACCGCCATGTCCTCTAACTTTTCTTCTTCTGCTTCTTTTGTTTTCTTCTCTTACTCTCCGTCACACCAATCAGTGAAAATAGTTACAAAACCACAAACAATTACTAGAATTACGACCATGCAGAATGGATTAGTTACATGCTGGACAGACAGACAGACAGACAGACAGACAGACAGGCAGACACACAAACAAACATAGTGCCAGTTAAACGCCTAGTGTGTGTGCATAGGTGGGAGTACACACATAATCTACATAATCCAAAACTCCCTCTTTTTCAGCCCTGCCCCCCCCCTCTTTCTCTCTCTCTCTCTCTCTCTCTCTCTCTCTCTCTCTCTCTCTCTCTCTCTCGCTCTCTGTCTCTCTCTCTCTGTCTCTCTTTCTCTCTCTCTCTGCCTCCCTCTCTGTCTCTCTCTCCATCCCGCCCCCAAGTCCAGAAATCCTTTAGATAAGCATTGTGGAAACCAGAAGCTATTCTCTGTAATTTACACTCGGGGTCTTCTGATACATCGTCTCTTGATGAAAGTTATACCGCCCTCGCTCTAGCATCCACCACGGTGTCCTTAACGTCGAGGTCATGCGGGGTCAACCCATAGTGTGACCTTTCTTGACCTCCGGGATTGAATCGCGGGCGCTTTAAGTAAATGTTTTGAGTGTGAGTTTAAATCTGGTGTAATGAAGCAGGTAAACCGAGAATGCTTTCTTGGCTGGCTAGCTTTCAATGAAACACCACCACCAAAGAGAGGAAAAACTATTTTCCTCTCTCTCTCTTCAGTCGCCTCTTTTTCAACTGGAAAACAAGAAATACATATATTTGGTGAGCTCTTAAATACATCTGGCTCAGTGGATTTAGTAAGCGTTACAATAGATATCGAGTCTTAAGGCTTTCTCCTTGCTCGGATGAAGATGCGTTTCACTCTGAAGGTATCATAGGCAGATTAGGAAAAGAAAACTTGCAGAAGCCAGCACCGTGTCACTGACTTCTGGGTGTGTCCTGTGTCCGCAACAAGCTTCAAAGAGATAGCTCCCTGACTCATCTCTCTATTAAGCTGGATCATCATCGACATTAGCCCAAAGTTGCAACATAGCCTGATGTAGCCTCATTGAAAATACAACCTAAAGCTGCAAAGTATTATGATGTAACCTCATTGAGAACACAAACTGTAGTTGCAAATGCATCTACATCATTCATCAAGAAAACAAACAAAACAAGATTCCTGTTTTCATCATTTTCATGAATAGCATTGAGAAGATTTAATATGTTTTGCCAATTTCAGTGAAGTATAAATTAATTTAATTCAAACATTGTATCTGAATTCAATTTGGACAACGTATTTAGATGAACCTATATACATTACATCATTAACAGCATATGATGATATTCTAATTAAGTCCTTATTAATAAAAACAATTATCATTTTACTTTAGAACTGACATTTGAAAATAATTTGTATTTGGTAACTTAACATAGAAAGGGAACATGCTAAATTGAGTGAACCTGTCTAATCGTCTCCCATGACATGCTCTCACATCTCAGTGAACACTTTTAATATCTAAAGATGTGATACTATCATGTGATATACTCAGTATAACTTCATTTATAGGAGTCTAATACTAAACAACTTATTCCTTTAAACTCTTTAATATAGTTTGTCTTAGATTGGAAGTTAGGTCATCTGGAACAGAGATAACACACAAATTACTCTGAAACCCTTACTTTATGTCTTGCCCTAAAAGTGCAAAACAAATTCATGCCAATTACAAATTGATTGCAAGACATTGCAAAGTTCTTTTGATGTCTATCAATTGACAGGAAAAATATCCTCCATGTGGAAGTTAAGATTTTTTTTTTACAAGAATAAAAGCACACAGAAATGACCCATATTCTAGTCAATGCATAATGCAGTGATATGTTATAATTGTACCAAGTTTAATGAAATTTTGTAAATTACTTCATGAGTTATGGGGTCCAATACAAGGGGAAAACAGGAGCTAGTGGCGATTTCACCCCTGAAATGCTTATAAGAGCCATGGAAAATGTTTAAAGAGCACCCCAAAGCCCCATAGACGCAATGTAAAATCATAGCCAAAAAGTAGCCCTCAAAATATTGGATTAATTTTTTCCCTGCTCCAACAAGATTTGGATGGGTGAGGGACAAGCACACAACACAGATGAATAATACCACATAATAATGATAATAATAATAATAATAATAATACACAGAATTTATATTTCCATCTTAACTAGATGCTCAAGGCGCTTCAGAGCAAATTAAAGAGAGAGAAAAAAATACAATACAGGTATGAACTTGTATGTCAAAAAGCACTATTATACAGGTATGTCTTCTAATATCATCAGCTTTTTTTGCAAACTATTAAATCTGTGTGCATGGTACTTATTCGATGGTGCGTTACAACACAGACGATATGATAATAATTACATGATAATTTTCAAGAAGAACACCGCACAAAATGACAGACTGATAGCATCTTGATTAGCCATGTAGCATAGATCTGCAACAGTATGTTATTTCTTCACTTTGATCTGACTGAGATACACTATTTCAGATAAAAATGCCCCTGCCAATGTGTAGTGGGCACATCAAATAAATTAGATAAACAAATTAGGTAACAAAGTAGGATTCATCCTTTTATCTTTTTTCCTTTGTCAGTGCCAGGGTACTTCTCATTTGCTTCAATAATATATACAAATCATATGAACCATAAGTTTGTTTGACATAAATAGAGTTAAAATATATTGAAAAGCACTTTGAACTTTTACAACTAGTAGTACACCATCATATAAAACTTCTAAAAATGTACAAAAAGTCACACCAACACAATTGCACACTGGCTATGAAACACACAATTAATTTAAATCAGGTAGAAAAAATGGCACCTAACTCACCCTCACCATGGGTTCTTCAAGGCCAATGAAATCCATGACAACCAATCACAAGTGAGAATATTTACACCGGTCCACCAATCAGGTTAACAGCACTGTCAAAATGCAAATCCAGTCATGAATAGTCATCCATTACCATGGCAACCACAAAGTGTGCTGTATTATCACCATTTATTCCTCCTCACAAGAAGCCTGAATGGTGGTGCACCCATAGGACATCGAAATCCAGAAGCTAAACTTCCATGAAACGGTACAAAAGAGCTGCATACACGTTTTTGTTTATTTCCCTAGGCCGTAAATGATTTTCTTTGACAGGAATGAAACCGCATCACCTCTTCTTTTCAGCTATGCATTTGTGTGTACAAGTCCAAGGGCAGGTTTTTCCGCTATACCACACGCAAACGGCTTTCCATTGAGGCAGTGTGCAGACCATGAGGGAGAGATATTGGTGACAGAGAGGGAAAAACTCTTTGCAAGACACCATAGAAAGTATCTGATGTAACAGAGCGGAGAGACAGACAGAGAAAGAGAAAGAGCAACAGAGAGAGAGAGAAGAGGCGAAAGGCGATACAGTGTAAACACAGCCATCATACCACGAAATTAACACCTCGGGATGTTAGGGGGGGCATATCCAGAACGACTTTGAATCTTGGGAGAGACAATGCGAGGGTCATCTAGTGGTACACTGAAACCTCTACATAAAGACTGCTCAAGTGAGACAAGAAATGCAGTCTTTATAAGCAAGTGGTCTTTATGTACAGGTTACATTGATACAGGTTTTATTGAGAATTTTTATTCGAGAGGAAACAAAAAATGTGGTCCTTATAGGCAGGTGGTCTTTCTATCCAGATAGTCACTAAAGCGAGTTTCACCATAACTGTATTTACATGTTTCAGCACTTGAACAGAAAGGCCAACTCTTTATAACAGCCACTATTTCTTTGATTCCATAACATACATTTATTATCTGTATAATGAGGTCCCCTGTTCATAAATACCACTTTCTAACCATGTACATGGAGATCATATGTTTCTACTAAAAATATAAAAATAGGCATTAAGGTTAGACGGGGTTTCTATCTGGTACGTTTATTTCTACACAATCTTTTTACAGGTGTAGAAAAAAAAACAGCTTTCCGTCAGCTAAAGACAAAAAATAGAGTGACATGATTTGTGATCAGTTTCTACATAAATGTCCATGTATTTCATTATTTATAGTTTTATTTTCCATTGATGTGATATCACCTGTTGGTTGTCATGGTATCTGAGAAGTCAAATGGACTGATTATTGGACCAGAAAAAATACACATTCGTTCTAAAAAGGCAAGTCAAGGAAAAGTTTTGATATTGCCTTGAAAAGATTCCTATTCAACTGTAAGAATGACAATGTGCTATAGCATATTTCTTCACTTACACAAGTGCCAAATTTGATATACTGGTCAGTATGCATTACTACGTCTGTAAAAGTATTCTAAAATCAAATATGAATGGCACACATGGTCATAGCAGAACGATGCTTTGTTCATTTTGGGTCCATTACTCTTTATGACTACTCCTTAAGTTAGAGATCTTGAGAATCTGTGAGTTAATTAATCACTAATAACTCCCAATGTGGATCATTTGAGGGCAAATAACTTTCAGAAAGTTTCTAAAGTGGAAAATATATGAATTTAAGACCATTGGCAAGAAGATTGCCCACAATTACCTTTTGAAAGATTTTTGGTCTTCCCTGTAGATTATATGCCCTTTAAAAGATATATGTAAAAGTTAGAAGAAAAGATAAAAGGAGTGGGGCAGGCTACCCCTAAATGGCCCCCTGGATCAGCCCAGGCTTTAAAGCTATTAAGGTCATCTGAGCTGGAAGACAGGGGCAGAAAGAAGAGCCGCTTCATGCTGCACTGGGTTCATCTGATCCTTGGTGTTGATAGGGGGAGGGGGTGGGGCTGGTTTAGGGGTGCTGTCTTCATGAGACTGGAGTACGGGGGCCAGTGAGCTACTTTTGGTTTTAAGATATGAAGCCAACCAGAAAAATGCACACTATTTTGCTAATGAAAACCAATAGTGTGCTACTTTGCTTAGGAAATCTTCCTGAAAATACCAGAGTAATTTAGCCCTCCCCCCCCCCCTCAGCTACCCTCACCCACTTAAATGAAGAAGAATTTGTGAGAGATCTCCACAATATTAAACAAATGTTATAAAGGTTTCAAGAGTTGGTCATATCTAAAAATGTGTATCCATAGTAACAACTAACTACACACTTCATTACGTAGTATCACCAGACAAAGGTGTATAAACAAAAAATCATTATTAATTGTGGGTGTGCAGAATAGTGCATTGCTTCCTTGTTTTGAAGATGCTGCATTACAAATTCAGACAAATTTCCCAAGGAGCATGATCAAGATACTTTGCAAATTCATGGAATAGAACCTGACCTCAAGAAGAAATATTTTGATTGGTGAGACAGTTATTGCTATTTGCTCATTTTGAGCTAATGAAGCGCCTGCTTTGAATTTCTGGATATCTTCCCGAGGATGTATGATCGCGATATTTCATAGCTTGGGTTTAATAAAGACCCAGCTAGTGGGGGGGGGCCATACTTTGGAGGGACATAGTTGGTAGCGTGTAGGCAAACAGGTTAACGGGGGCAGCATGGGTTCGGGTGGTGTCCCGTTTCATCGGGAGGTTTCGCCTAGCAGATCAATGACGGTGGGAACTCAAACAGATACAGGCAGGATAGAGAGGATGAGAGAAGATAGAAAGAGGACCATCAATCGACCAGATTACTGATTTAGGCATGCAAATTGTATGTATGCTTTCTTTCTCCATTGTTTTCATTTTATATTGGTCAACCAATTGTACAGTATAGTATGGTAATTCTACTGTAAAAACCAACAAAACACAACATGATATATCTTGATGACTGCAAGAAACTGTAAAAATGGCAAACTATAAAATTATGTAATGTATTGTCTCTCCAAACACATTTACTTCCATTCTTGCACAATTATCTCACAAGTCACAAATAGCAACAATCTAAGGATTGCCTGGTATGGTGACAATATATACCTACTAAGCATTGTTCAAAACGACAATGGCAAGGGCTTATTAAACAAGCTCAGCTTTTCTCATGCACTCCACAACACTTAATTATGTGAAAGACTGTCTTGCATACCACACAATCAATATTGAACTGTTATTGTACAATAAACTGTATTGAAATGCTCAAGAGTGTGCAAATCAAATCTCTGATCAAAACAAATGAAAAAGAATCTTGGTATCTCTATGAGTTTTTTTTCAATATGCAAGTGTTAATGTAGATTAAATTGCACTAAAATGTGCAAATTCAAACTGTAAATCAAGACTTTTCAAATTGTGCTCTGTGTATCTTTGTATTTCTGTGCACATATTTTCAGTATTGAACTGTTACTATACATTAAATTGTATTAAATTGTTCAAGAGTGTGCAAATTCAAACTTGATCAAGACTTATGAAACAGTGTTCTGCTCAACCTGTGTGTTCTATACACAAACATTCCATGGCAGTTTCCTACATTGGTCACACAATCATCTGTCAGCGTTACCACTAAAATATCGTCTGAGTAACTACTCCCACGTTTCACAGGATATCTAAGTAAGATGATAACATATTAGTAGGATCGGTATCAAGCACTAGCTACTGACATATGTACATGTCACAGTATATATAGGCCTACTGAGATGTATAGTACAAACCTATCATGCTAGCTTGTGTGTATTCAGAGTATATTATGAGGTATAGAAGACATTTGTCTCTGCGTTTGCTCTGAGTTTGATCTTGAACAAGACCAGTACTGCTGGAGTGCACGAGATGTCATTTCAAGATATTTGTGATATACTAATTTTATGTATAATTTGTAATACTTAGACCTATATATATTATCTCAAGATTTAACAATGCTACTCATTATAAAAGCACTTCAGATGATAACTCATTAAAATATCCCAGAAAAGAATTAAATACTGATTAATCAAACACATGGCTTCTTTTAAGAAAGTTCTCATCCATTGACAAAGTCCTGTAAAATCTTCTCAAATATGTTGCTTTTATTTTTATGCTATGATTAAACCCACCAAATTTACTGTAGGGTTGACTTTCCCTTTGACTCTTTCATTACCATTGGCATGGAGATGCATGGTACGCCAATGGGAATTTCAAGGCTTTGTAATGTAACGGTTAAGATCATGAGGAATGTAAACACCACAAACTTCATTATCACACTTCTGGTACAGAATGGGTTCTTCTTTAAAGTCCTTCTAGCTCTCAACACAGGAGACACAAGTCATTCACTCTGTGAGATCTGGAAGTAACACTATATGTAACAAGTCTATCATGAAATACATAGAGTTGGAATCCTATCATATCAACATTTGGTGCAATGCAACTAAAATCAACAGAATTCAATTAACTTTTACACAAACGCTCCACCCTCATCACATGAAGAGGTTTAATTTTAATTAGCACTGGCTTTCTATTGCTCTGAAATCATATTAAAAAGTGTACACAGGATCAGTTTACCATTACTTCCAATCCAACAGAAAAGTCACAAACTGCACACCAACTATTTTAAATCAGTCTCCATCCTTTATTAAAAATGAGCTCGGGAGAATATCACAGATATCGTTTTTCAACTCTTTTTTTTATCTTTGAACATCTCTTTCCAGTTTTGTTTTGTGGGTATGGGTTACAGTGATCAGTTAAGCTTCTGCCCAAAGCCCATCAGTTTTAACTATGAGATTTCTCCACCTGGCAAAGACAAGTTGATTGCGCCCCACCCCTTGCAACATCACAGATAATGCACGAAACTAAAAGCACATCAAGTGTTAATTGCGTACAAACAAAGGCGCTCCCGAATATGACTTGTTTGCCGAGGGAGTATCGTTTCAGTTTGCCTGGCTGGCAGCTCTGATTACCAGTCAAATACAAAATAAATGTGGAGAAAAACAGAGGGAAGAAAAATCAACATCATCATCCTGTTGCAAAGGAGCACAGCTGGAAAAAAGAATTAATGATTTCAGTTTATGTGAAAGTGTTTTCTCTCTCCCTCTCTCCATCATGTCTTTCTTTTTCTCCCTCTCTTTAACCCCTCACTACCACAAATCTTTTTGTGGCTTAAGTTTGTACGTTTCATTTCCTTACATTCAATTATCAGACTCTCTCTCTCTCTCTCTCTCTCTCTCTCTGGCTCAAGAGTGTATGTTTCATGTTCTATTACTCTCTTGTCAAACTCTCTCGCTCTCTCTCTCTCTCTATATTCCTCCCTTGTCTCTGTTTCTAGCTTACTGTTTGCACTAATCTAACTTTATGATTCCACCTTCTCACTCTCTCTCTCTTTCTTTCTTTACAGATATCCCTATTCTGTCTCTTCCTATTAGTTTCACTCTCTCCCTTTTTCCATTCATCCCTTTATCTTAGGTTCTGTCTGTCTCTTTCTCCCTTTCACTTTCTCTCATTTTCTCTCTTTCTCTCTCCCTCTCTCTCTTCCTCTCTCTCTCTCTCTCTCTCTCTCTTTCTCTCTCACTCTCTCTCTCTCTCTCTCTCTCTCTCTCTCTCTCTCTCTTTCTCTCTCACTCTCTCTCACTCTCTCTCCCTCTTATCTCTCTTTTCTCCCTTTCTCTCTCTCTCTCTCTCTCTCTCTCTGTCTCTCCCCTCTCTCTCTCTCTTTCTCTCTCTCTATTTCTCACCCTTCACCTATATTGCTATCCTATGTATCTTCCCCCTCTCCCTCTCTCTCTCTCTCTCTCTCTCTCTCTCTCTCTCTCTCTCTCTCTCTCTCTCCCTCTCTCTCTCTCTCACTCACTCTACCTGAAATTTCTCTCTTTGTATTTTTAAGGCTGCCAATGCAAACTGTTGAGTGACTATAGAAGCAATTTCTGTGAGTATACTTCCAGAAAATCAACAATGAATCTATGTTTGATGAAGATTTGGTATCATAAAGACAAATTTGACACAAGGACAGAAGGCTAATTGTCTGTCTTCTGTTTGGTTAGGGGTCAATTTTAGAGACGTTTAAACTAAAACACAATAATCAATACCTGATTCAATGCTGGGCTGCATCTGAGCATTGATATTACAATAAGGCAATCATAATGGTTCGTGACATGCTTTCATCATATTCTTCAAACCTCTTCCGAGATATAATGATTATATTCTATGATTTACCCCTATCTCTTTTCGTTATTTATCCCCTTTGTTAGCATAGCCAAACATCCACACAAAAGTATTTCCCCCTTATATTCTACATAGTTCTACTACTCAATATGAAATCTACCACTTGTTCTCGTAAGTAAAAATAGACAATTTTAGTCAAACATCACTTAACCCTTGTGTGTCAGATAGAATACTGCTCCATGGGAATTCTATCTATCTATCTAAGTGCCATATCCGGAGATGTAGGCGATCATAAAGTGCCACAAATCTCCATTTTTTAGCTGAATCAGCTCCACCTCCCGCTGACCCGCACCTCTCTCTGTAATCCATGCATTCAGACTGGTCATCTCATTCATTCGTTTCCTTCCTCTACCCCTCTTTCCCTCTTTCTTTCCTGTCAATGCCAAATTTTCAATGGGAATTGCATGTTTTCATTGTGAAAAAGTCACACATGGCTCACAAAGAGTTAATATGAAGATAAAGATGAAGGACTATTTAATGAAGGCTAAGCCAGCTTATAACATTATCCATATGACTTGTATGTACCATATCACATTAATGTACAATGGCATGGGGTTCATTATCCTCTTCCCCACACATGTCATCTCATGTAGAGCTATCCCACATCTGGTACACATTGAGTCTATATCGAAGCATTAAATTGTGCCTCATTAGTATTCATTACTCCTTTCCATGTATTGCTTCCCAGTTGTACCTGATCTAGATATATCATAAAAATGCTCAATAACATTAATCAATCCAAGACAGTCATTACCTCAGCTGAAGGTAACATTTTGCCATATGTGCTAGTAGAGCAAGCACATAAATGTGTTTCCTTTAAAAACCCATTTGTCCTATTTGCAAAAGTCATGGAATTCAACAGTAATCAGAATTATACCCTTATCATAATGTGTGTGAAATCTCACAGTCATAGCCTCATGAACCTTTTCAGGAAAAGTGGAAAACTAGCAATGTTTACATTTGAAACTTAGGGCCGTAGTCTACATTCACAATCCTATTGTCCCTGTCAGTGCACTTCGCATGCATGCTCCCATTGAAAGCATGCACAGTGGTGCTTACCATAGCACACAACGGTCTCAGGTCTCTTCGGCTTTAGGTTTCAGACGACCAGCCCAAAATCTCCTCAAATCTAGGGATCGCTATAATTTCGCTTAAAGTCAGATTCCATTTCTATCATTTGGGGGGAAGTTTTGATACGGTACCTTCTTCCACTTTCCGTAGTTCTTACAAAATTTGATTTGTTTGATCTGCCAAAGGGACACCCTGTATTTAAATACTGTTTATAAGGAGCTTTCAGATATATAATCTAAGGTAAATTAACAAAATGAAAGGAAGAAAACGAAAGAGTTAAAGTGCTCATTAATAGAAGAAGCGGTAAGGTAGCTCCAAAATGTATGAATGGTCTTTAACCCGCTGCTTACTGTTAGATTTTCTGGCTTTGTCAACCCTGATCCAGTAAGGATATCAAAGTTTGCCATGGAACTGCAGTAACCAAAAGGGTGAGGCTTAATTGTGTCCTATTAGGAATTTGAGTTTTCTCATAGCCTGTGGTCTATTGTCCGAACAGAAGATTGATTGGGAATCGTGCTGCTAAAAGGGAAGACAAAAAGCCTTCAAAGGTGATTGTGAGAAATCTTCTTGCCTATGGTCTTAACTTCATGTATTGTCCATTTTAGAAACTTGCTGAAAGTTATTTGCCCTCAAATGATCCACATTTGGAGTAATTAGTGATTAAATCACAAATCCTCACAATGCTCGACCCAAACATTTTGAGGACTTGTGATTTAATGTTTTAAGGACCTTTAAAGGGTTAACAGAGTGTAAGTGTTCCTTTGAAAACCAGAGGGTGACAATTTAGACAGAAGGATGGCTCAGAGGCAGCGACAGGGGCTCATCAAACCGCTCATTAATAGAGGAGGTGGCCATTGGTTGAGTGGCTGCAAATGGCTTCTTGACATCTTCTTGATGCGCCCAAACAGGTGGGCTTTGTAATCATCCTCCCCAAACCTGTCCCCCTCATTAGTCAAGATCATCAAACTCTTTCATTCTCCTTTCTGCTGACTATTCCTCTACCCCTCCCCTTCCCACTTATCTTATTGTTCTCCCTCCTATGTTAATAGTTTAACCATGCGGTGTAGTCAGCCATGGATATTTAATTCTCATTAGTCAAGATTATCAACCTCATTCATTCTCAATTGAACCACCACTCCAACCATGTATCTCATTGTTACCCTCATAATCACCCTGCTTATCCATACACTGTACTCCGTGAAGGGTATTTAATCATTGAATACAAAAGGGCAATAATCATGATTATTTTATTACAATTTTCCAGTTTTCCTACTTTTCTGCCTCCCTCTCATGCAGTCATCGGGAATGGGTGTTGCATTATTTGATAAATACCAAAGAAATGTGAATTCAAATTTCATTATAAATCATACCATTTTCTACCAGTACCTCGTAATTGTCTCTCTCCTATGTTTATAATTCAACCATGTTATGGTTCATCATTTATTATACATTCAATTGTGATAATAAAGCTAAAGGAGCAATACTTATGAATTGTATTATTATGTAACATTTCCCCTGTTTCTCTCATTGTCTCCCTCTTTTGTTAATAGTTTATCCATGAGATATTAAATCATGGACGTGGAAAATATTATCACACGATATATACATTATTTTCCCACAACACTGCATTTGTTTTTTGCAGCATATACATGGCTTTAAGTGCAATCTTGTGTGGAAAATATGACCTGGAGCACTTTGGCAAGCAATCGAGCCCCTCATTGCAAGCCCGCATTAAAAATCTATTAGTGGGATTAAGGGCGATCAGGGTGGAGCAAATGATTTATGTCTTCAATGATGTAAAACACAATCAAGTGGTGGCGACAGAGCGTTGAGATGCGGCCAAGTCGTATTACTCAATGTGTGGGGAGTCGCAGTCGCAGGAGGCACCGCGGAAGACTCACTGCGAGAGGCCGTGCCAATAAATCATCCCTGATATCACGTCGTCCCCTGCCATCCTCTCTCTCTTTCTCTCTCTCTCTCTCTTTCCCTTCCTCCCTCTACTGTCTCCCCTCTCTCCCTCTTTCTTTCTCTCTCTCTCTGTCTCTCTCACTATCTCGCACTCTCCCTTTTTCTCACATTCTATCTCTATTCAACCTCAATGTAGATCTATTTCTCTCTCATTCACTATCTTCCCCTATCTCTCATCATCTCTCTCTATATGTATATCTCACCCTTCCTCTCTCTCTCTCTCTCTCTCTCTCTCTCTCTCTTACTTTCATTTTCTCTTTATCTTCACTTTCTCTAAGTTCTCTCTCTTACTTTCACTTTCTCTTTCCCTCTCAACCCTTAATCATGTTTTCTTAATCTTCTCACTGTCTCTTTGCCTGAATGATCTGCATTTCTATCCTCTAAATCTCTCCCTCTCTCACTCTTTCTTTTTATTGTGCTCTCCATTCATGTATTACAACTGTTTTGCTGAATTTTGTTTTGCTTTCTATCATATTCTACATTTAATCATCCCCCCCTTCTCTTTATCATAATTTGTTAGTCATTTGATAGTCATTCGATATATAAAGGATTCCACAAATCAAACAATTTATAACCTAAATATGTCCTCACAGGTCTGTAGTTCCATAATGAACTGCTGCAAAGACAATATGTGCATGATATTCATTTATCAGAAAAGGTTCGAAGATTAACCATGACCAGCTGATGGCATTTGACAATCAGACAAACTTTGTGGCTTTCTTTCCTTCTGGAGCCATGTTCATGACACTTTGCTCAGTTTCTGAAAGAAATGAAGCGACATGCATTTGCAGCTACCAACTTGGCTTTCCTGATTTCTTGAATATGAACCTCAGGTCTGGGATTTTAAATAGGGCTTTTCTCCAGATATCCAATCCTGGTGGTCCATATTGTACACCAAAAAAAAAATCCCTGTATGAAATTATCATAAATCTGAAGACGGAAAAAATTGTGACTCGAGGTTGTCTCTGTTCATTATTGCAAAGCAGGGTAGCCCTATTTCATGAATAAACATTTGACAAAAATATGCAGCACACTCTCCCTCCCCTCTCTCCTTCTAATTACGCACCCATGAAACTTACAAATCATCAAGCGACTGACGTGTGAACTGAATAATCTCATAATAAAGAGATGGCTCCTACAGTCTGAATAAGGTCAGGCATGATGCCACGTCAGGATGGCTAATTTACACCCCCAAGATCGCAAACATGGCGGAGAATGCCTGTTATTGCGGTAATTTCCGTCTCATTTTAGCACACTCATTTTTTTTTTTGACAAATTTGGTTGTGCTGCATAGAATTTTGATATTACGTCTTGCTTTTCCTCATTACTACATATGATGATCCATGTTGATGTAATGTGCATGTTTACTACATTGGCACACTTGATCTTAATTAGATGTTGTATCTTTAATACCATAAGCAATATTGGTCTTTTCAGAGCTAAACCCTTGGGGAATACTGTACTCTCATTTTTTCATCTATATTTCTTACTCATTTCTCATCTCATTCTCTAAGTTCATTTTTTCAAAGCTCTTTGTTTCTTTTGAAGGCTTTAGGTTGGGTGTTGTATGATACCAATCTCATAAGGTGTTATTCTGGGTAACAATTTTTTTAACATAAGTTTTGACCTATAGGGTGACGCGCATAAGTATGCATACCCTCTTAATTGGGCAATGCTCCCATCTCTCGGTAGATATAGGTCCAATCAGTCTGAAACTGCTGTCAATCACTTCTAAGATAGTATCCTATGTGGTGTGAAATTTCGAGAATTTTTTATGGATTTACAGCTGTTTCTTTTGTACTATAACTTTGAGGTTCTTCTTGGAGGATTGGAATTTTCATTGTCAACTTGTTGGATCATCAAAATGGCAAGAAACAAGGGGAAAATGTAACTGTTTCAGAAAGAAAGAGGGTAATTCAACTACGACAAGCATGTAAAAGCATTAGAGAAGTAGCACAAATATTGAGCAGAAGTAAAAGATTTGTTACATCCACCTGGGCTAAGAAGGAATGGCCTCATCTCTCAGACAGGAAACGGAAGGCCAAGAACAGCAAATTGACTGCCCAAGTACAGAGGTTTATCACTTCTTTTGTTAAAAACAAAAATTGTGAAAATCAAGGGGGGAGCAGCTAATAACTGATGAGTATTACAAATAAATACAATTGTGTATTATCTCATCTATGTACTTTGAAAAAAATATGAAGTTTTGTTGAAAAATATTGAAGTTATGAACACTTTTGTCAGGTTAATGCCATGAGGTATGCATACTTATGTGCGCCACCCTATATATCCCACATAATCCATATCTGTAATTAGCCTATAGCTGTAGTTGTTGGCTTAAAGAAAGGGTGTCCCTTCTGCAGATCAAAAAGAAATAATTTTGTAAAAACCACATAAAATGGAGGTAGATACTGTATCACAACTTCCTTCCCAGTAGTAAAATTAGAAACTGACTTTAAGCGAACTTAAAGCGATTAGTAAATTTTGAGAAGGTTATGGACGTGTCGTTCAAAACCTGTAGCCTTGAGACCGGAGACCCCCATGCGCTATGATATGCATCGGTCCGCTCAACGGTGCATGCGTTCAATGGGCCATGCTCGCATCGCGCACTGAAGGCAGACTACAATCGCTGCGGTTCAAACGTAAACAAGGATAGTTTGAGCTATGACTGAGAGATTTTACACACATTATTGTCAGGGTATACTGCTGATTCCTGTGGAGTTTCACTTTTCCAAATAGGAAACCCTGTCTTTAAGTTAGTCTCAGTTTCAGTTTCTTTCAGAATGTGAGCCATTGTGAATGACAGTCTTGTATTATCCACAAGATCCATTTAAATAGAAGGAAGTCATAATCCATTCAATGAATGAAATGAAGTTCATCTTTCCCCCCATTCACCACAAGTCTCAACACAGAAGTTGAATTGCAGATACCAACATCTCAGGTTCAAAGAGATGGAGCTGATTCTGTTAGCCCTCCCCCAAAGCAAACAAAAAAAATCACTGTTTAGCTCTTCTGAAACGGTATAGCTATACATCATTTAAAGAATCATTGGATGGATTATTTCAATATCAACGGCATCCAGGTATTCCCGGTTTCCTACTCAGAAAAACAGGAACCGAGTATACCCAGTTCCCAGAGATGTACCGGCCTAAACTTGTTTTTAGTTTGTTTTAAGTACTTTTTCATTATTATTTGGATGTTGCTGGTATGCGCAATCAGTAGTTCAACTATCTCACTATATTGGTGAAAAGGTTTTCTGGGGTAATATCAATTTACAAAGAAATTTTAGGCATACACCCAGTACCGGTAGTAAGGATAGCGTGCTCCATCCTGTAAATGAACGAAAAACAAGTCAGACAAAAATCTTGGAACCAGACGGGATTTGACTGCAGGTTCAAATCCCGTCTGGTTCCAAGATTTTTGTCTGACTTGTTTTTCGTTCATTTACAGGATAGAGCACGCTATCCTTACTACTGGGTGTATGCCTAAAATTTCTTTGTAAATATCTCACTATAGTTCATAAGTATATTTGTGGAACTTCTTTGAGGAAAACTGTTTAAAAAGGATTTTTCCCAATATTTCATATCCATCTCTGAAGGAAGTCTTTATACCTCAGTACACAATGCATGCACTCACGGCAGGTTTTTAGTAACAATACAAAATATCCACATGACAAACAATGGCAATAGTAACAAGCAACCAGTTACGATCTATATTCGCCCTTTGTTTATCAATTGTGTGCACATGTAAGGTACACAGATACAGTGGCTGGTCGCCAAGAATAATCTTGTTTCTTCTGCGAGCACTGCGCTAAAGTCGTTGTAATGAAGAGGTTCAAACACAAAAATCATCTAGAGCAACATTTTGTCTGGTATACAAAGGGTTTAGAGCAGTACAGGGTGTAAACCCAGTGGAGTGGCCAGAAAGTCTATACTAGAAGATCGATGAGAGATGCCTACCCCTCATGATTTACCCCCCCCCCCCCCCCAGGGTCTTTTAGCCTACAAATGCTATCAAGCAGACACACCATACAAAATAATCATAATTAACCTGAGACAAGAAAGAGATTGAGACATGAATTATACCATCTTAATGACAGACCTTGAAAATATAAAGCAATTAAGTTCTAAATAGAAATAACTTCATGATCAAGAGTTGAAAAACAAAGGGTGAAGCACAGGTATCTTTATAAAAATAGAGACAATCTTGCTTGTTGACGTATCACAGTCCAGAGAGGTTGAGTTGTTTTGTTCTAACACTCAACCATTTGCACTGGATTAATTTCAAGCCCACGCCATGACCCAGAAGTCATAAAAAATGAAGATGGCCTGGCGCTCTTGTTTTTCTTTCTCACTCTCACTTCCATCTCTCTCCCTTTGCATTTTTACCTCACACTCTTTCATTCATTGTTCTCTCTCTCTCTCTCTCTCTCTCTCTCTGTCAACCGATTATTTCTCTTTTTTGCTCTCTCTCAATTTCTCCCTCTATCTGCATATTTCCCTTGTGCTCTTTCTCCCTCAGTCTCTTTTACTTTCTCTCTCCCTCTGTCTTTCTGCCCCCTTCTTACGCTCTCTCTCTTTCTCTCTCCATCTCTCTCTCTCTCTTTCTCTCTCCATCTCTCTCTCTCCATCTCTCTCTCTCCATCTCTCTCTCCCTCTCTCTCTCTCTCTCTCTCTCTCTCTCTCTCTCTCTCTCTCTCTCCCTCTCTTGGAGCAACGTGTCAGGATCTTGTGGCTTTGTACACTGGGGTCTCCTGGTTAGCGCTGAGAATTGGCACAATGTATCTGGCATTTCAGCGGCCGAATATGATTATTATAAGCGGGGCTCTCTTCACGCCGGTGTGTGTGTTTTCCACCGCACTGCTCCGGCGAGAAGTATACTGGTCTCATCGGTCCGCCAGCCTCTCAAGATGTGTACTCTCACCATCGAGTCCCAAGTGTGGTTTAGGACCCGTGCCAAGACATCACACAGATTTCAATACGTGGGGAAACACAAAAACCACAAGTTTCAGAGTGTACCTTTTTCTTTTGAGGCGGAGGGGGGGGGGGGAGGTAGGGGAGTGTGAGGGGGGGCTGGATGATGTGCGATGGCTGATATGGAGAAGGCAGTGACGTGATGCTTATGTCTTACGGTGCGCAGCATTTTTTTCTTTGTCGTCCGCGAGATGGACGAGCGATAAGGACGTGTCTCCGTCAATCCCATGATCCACTTGTGACACTTGTGAATGATTTCCAAACGCTGGCGACCTGAGGATCCCACTGTGCCACTCTCCCCTGCACGGCATCAAGAACCCAAGAACCCAATCTCCCCATCCCCATCTCTTATCCATCCACACCCCCCCCCCCCCCCACCCCCATCCCCACCCTCCATGCTAGTATGGTGCCACCTTTATAACGTAAGGTATCAAGAACCTTATCATTCAATCTCTCTTATTTCTCTCCACCACTCATCTCATTTTTGCTCCCACCTATCTTCCTTAACCCTCCCCCCCCCCCCCTACACACACACACACTCCCCTGATAAAAAAGTACGAAGAATCCAGTCTCCCCTGTCTCAATTGGCCTCACCTCCCCCCTCCCCCTTTACACTTTACAAACACACACACACACACACACACACACACATTTGACCCCCCCCCCCCCGCACCCCCCCCCCCCCCCCCCCCCCCCCCCGCCAGCATCACTGGGCTTCTCTTCAACATACACATCCCCCACACAGGGTTGCTTCCATAACAGTTAGCAGCCACTTGGAACGGAAGCAAACAGGGCGATGCTAACTAAATGACGTCGGTTGACGACGGTAGCGAGAGGAGATAGAGAGACCATGCAGCGAGCGAGCGCGGCCGAGCCAGTCTCGTCCTGGTCGGCCACGACTCGGCCTCAACGCTCGCTGCCACCCCGCACGGCCGCGGCGGTGTAGGATTACCTCCGTGTCGCGAGCGGACCTCGGCGGAAAGCCACTCATAGAGGTGCCCCCCTCAACGCATGCATTTTGCAGAAACCCGGTTTGAGTTTCACACCTCGAGATGAGCTCAAGTGGGCTCAGGAATGCCGTTGATTGTCGTTGCTGTGTCTCGCCCCGTGTAACGTATCTTCCACACCAACCCTACAGAACCGGGCCCGCCCGGGAAAAAGTCAAAAACTTCATCTCGACGGCTAGTGTATCGCTCGACACGCTATCCATTTCAGTTCCAAAACAAGAGAACGAGTTCTTGAGTATCTACCCCAATATCGCTTTCACCACTGAAAAACGGAGAAGCGTTTCTTGGATTTCGCTGGACTGGAGACAGAAAGCTGTCTTCGGCTTGATAAAGCAACACTGTGTAGCTAATTTTAACGTTCTCTAAAAAGCGCACCGAGTACCATTTGCGCATTTGAATGCACACTTCACCTCTATCAATTATGCAAATGTAACATCGACGCGATCTTTAATCAATTTGGCAAGCTGGATCAATAATGCCCTGATGAGGTGAAGTACGGGCTGAAATGAACGTTGAATGTTAAAGATGGAAGCGCAGTTTAAACCGCAAACATTCTATATGCTCTCGTATCTGTGCGTGTCAACATCACCACAATCATTCTGCTTGTCCTGGCTCACAGTGTGCTGTTGACATGCAGAAGAACAGTCATGGGTGGAGACATTCATGTTAAAAAGTGGATAAATAACCTAAAATAAACATCAATTTTGGAAAGACTGCTTCACATATTTGGTGATGGTACAACAGATTTCTCTAGTATGTTCTGGAAATTGTTATCACATAAACTTGAGAGGCTGATTGCTTTCTTGACACATAACTACCATAATGCAGGTATCAAATTAGAAGAAAATAAACAAAAATTATTAAAGCTTTTGATATTTAAAATATGCTTTGCAAAATCCCATGGGATTGTCATCTTTATCCACAATACCCTATTTATCATGAGGTTACCAATTCAATGCAAAACCATTTTTATAAGGCCTGATTTATCATTTCCTTATTCTACATGTTCATTGTTAGTCAAATTGTGATGTACACCCCTCAATGTAATACATACATGTTTATATCTCATGAGTGGAGAAGTATTCTTAAACAATAAAGATTTTGCGTGCCACATAATAAGTAAAACAGATCAGAATAGAAAGTATCAACTTTTGCTTCAAATAAATGGACAGAAGTATAAGATTGTTCATGATGAAAATTCAAGTTTCTTTTGTTCTTCATGTCATATATGGAATAAGCAGACAAAGGTGCTTGCCTCTTCAACACACAATTCCAAGTGTGTATGTAGCTACATATACATGAGATGTTCCTGTTGGTTTGGTTTGGTTTGGTTTCATTTCCGTATAAACATCACATAAAATTCAAACGTACACAATGAGATTCAATTTACAGCTGGTTGCCCATATTCAGCAGTAGCTATGTTACCGCTGGTCTTCCATGGGGCCTGTTAACCATTGTGTAAAACAGATCTGCCTCTAAAGAAGCACAAAAGCTCTCATATCAAATTGATTTAGATGATAAGAAATTTGTTTTAAGATTGAGAAAAGACAAAGATAATTTCCTATGCAAAAAAATAATGTGCCACATGCTTAATGCTCTCCCATATGTTGTTTACTTTTTTTTGAAAATGTAAATTTTCTCAAAAGGGTATGCATAATTTTACTTGCGCACTTGATACATCATTATAAACATGTTTTTGCGCACATACCTCAATGAAAAAAATATTCCATCATCAAAAACACACAAAAAAGCAATTTATGGAATCATACAGCACACAACATAATGGAAGAGCACCTCACATGTGACGTCACAAAAACAAAATTTCAAAAGATCATAACTTTCTTATCCTTTGATGGAGTTTTGTCAAACCTTCACTAATGTGTTTCTTTAATGTTTCTGCTTTTATTAAAACAAACTTAATTACAGGGTGAACTATCCCTTTAACTCTTTCAGTGCCAAAGAAAATGCTTCTATATGGGATTTGTGTGTATTCCTTGTGCAAAAAGCGATAATGGTGCTTAAAGGGTTACTCATACCGCACTCATATACTGTTCCTCCCTCTGATTCAGTCATTACAGACATATAATCCCGCTGACAGAATGAACTTGACAATCCCACATGACGTCAGATGATTACCCCTTCCCCAAAGCCCTCCCACCTTCCCTCGTCCTATCTCCTCCCTAGAAAACATGGAAATCGTGAGGAAATTAGACAGTGATATCACACGGGGAAGAAAATACATTTCATGGGAGGGGTTTTAGGGCTTGGAGGAAGGGGGATGAGAAAGGGAAAGTCCGGGCAGACAACATCCTTACATTGTAGCGGCGGTAATCACCATACTTAGTCAAGATCTACCACAGATTACCATACAAACACCCTCAATTGTCGCTGCGGATTGGGTCCGGTGGCCAAAACAAGTGTCCTATCCGTGCCCCTGCATAACAGGTGTAGGGTGGGTGAAATTGTTATCAATATCTTCATGGTGCATTTTGGTGTCAGGTTTAACACCATGCAGAATCAGTTTAACCTTGGGTGTGCCATTGGTGTATTTAAACTCTGGTTATATACACAACTCCCATAGAGTAGTAATTTGCCTTCCACACAGAGTGTTAAACATCTTCCTTGGTATCAAATCAGTAACCTTCATGTTAATTCCAATACTTTTGGTGTCATATTTTAAATGAAAGGGGGTGTTTTCACAAATACTATCCAAGTACGTAGCTTTCTGCTTGGTATCTTCTTGGTGTAAAATGTAGCACCAGGCAGAATCGGTGTAATACTCTTGTTTTGCTAACCAAATCAATGCCCTTCATGCTATAATCATCACTCTTAGTTTCAAATCTAATTTCCAGAGTGTTAAATCTTTTTCTTTATGTGTATCATTGAACATCCCTTCAAATGTACCCCGATGTCAGATTAAAAAACCAAGCAGAATCAACTGAAAGCCTTTCTTTGTATCAAAATCAGCATCTTTCATGCTAAGCCTCACTCTCTTGGTGTCAAATTATATTGTCTTTACAGGTGTTTGCTGAAGCGGGTTTCATTCTAATGATTGTATAAAGAATTATGTCAGCTAGAAACATGGTCAACCATTGTAGGGACAGAAACATTACATCCAATATCCACTCTATAAATAAAATTTGCATAATAGATATGACTGAACATCAACATTAATGTACAGACGAATATGACACTATCAATGTAAAGTCGACCTGTCTGTACAGACCATCTTTAAAGAAAATAGAGATAGCTGTCTTGATAGATACATGGTTCATAGTGACAGGTGCAATTAAATAAACACTGCTCTTAAGGGATTCAAGTTTAATGATCTTTTTTTTTTTTTACAGATTCAAGAGATTCAACTTGAACTAGATTACAGTCAGGTGGTCTGTATAGATAGTGGTCTTTATAGACAGGTTTCATATAGTTATCACATTCGTAATCCTTCTTTACAGTCACCTGCCTCTCCCTATTCCATCATGTATGGAATGAAGATTCCTCAGCGGGACGGTGTATTTGAATGAACACTATGCAAACAAAAATGATATCAGAGCCTTGGAGGGAAAAACAACCACAGCCGAGGACACCGAGGTGGAGGGCCGGGACACGTTTCGCCGCGACACAGTGTCTTACAAGAAGCTAGTGATAGGGTGTAGGTTACAGGGGTCCTTCAGATAGGGTGACAATTAGCATGTAAATGAATTGTGCCAAGAACTCAATGAAGGGAACAGAAAGACAGACCCTCTTCTGTTTTCGCTCGGCTTATTCTTTTCTGTTTGCTGCTTTTCATTCCGCCATGTCGCCTTTTTTTTGGTAGTCTTTCCCCTGTTCAAGTCTATTCTCCGTCTGTCTCCATGGCTGTCTAGTCCACGAGCTATATAACCTCTCTCTCCCTTGCCCTCCTCTCCTCCTCTCTCTTTCACATTCTGTCTGTCTGTCTGTCTGTCTGTCTGTCTCTATCTCCCTCTCTATCTCCCCTACGTTCTCTTTTCATTCATTCCGCCCACTGCATCTCATTTGCAAATGATCCTGAATCCACTTTGGAGCAACTTTAACTGGACTATGTTTTAATACACATCACCACAACTTCTCCGTCCTGAACTCTCTGTCTCTCGTACTCAGTTGCTCTGTCTTGCGCACTCTCTCTCTCTCTCTCTCTCTCTCTCTCTCTCTCTCTCTCTCTTCGTCTCTCTCTCTTTCTCTCTCTTTGCTTGTTTTTTTCATTATATTTTCATTCATTTATTTATCCTACTGCATCTTGTTTGCTGCTTTTAGTGCAACTCACACCTGACTTTGTTTTACTACACATCACCACATCTGCCTCCACCCCCATTTCTCTCCCATCTCTCTTACTCTGTTCTCCCTCTGTCTTGCCCTCCCCCCCCCCCCCTCTCTCTCTCTCTCTCTCTTTGTTTGCTTTTTCATTATCTTTTCATTCGTTTATTTCTCCTACTGAATCTCGTTTGCTTTTAGTGCAACTCACACCTGACTTTGTTTTACTACACATCACCACATCTCCCTCTTCCCCATCTCTCTTACTCTGTTCTCCCTCTGTCTTGCCCTCTCTCTCTCCCCCCCCCCCCCCCTCTCTCTCTCTCTCTCTCTCGCTCTCTCCCACTCTCTCTCTCTTCCATTTCCTTTGCTTTCTTTTCACTAAAAAGCAAAACACAGGTCATAAAGATGCTCTGCTTTGCCATGCTTTCTTTCTTAACTCTAAAACTCTCCAAATTCAATGAGGTATGTTTATCTCTGAGTAAACAGATCTAACCTACATTCTTGATACCTAATTAATATTTTCAGTTAATCCTAGTCAGTTGAGAATAACAAGAGATAGTAAGATTGACTGCATTTATAACATACAACTCCTTAAAGATGGCCCATCCCTTTTAAAAACATCTGCAAGCTCCATGAAAGCTTGCGTTTATTTAGCACGTATCTTTGGAATACCAACTGTGAAATTTTCAGATCAGAAGTACTCTAACTCCCGTAGAATAAATGAAAATCTAACTAGTTTTCACTGAGATTTGACTATTTTCGTAGTATGAAAAAAGAAAGCTCCATCAATTATTGAAGATTATTTCCTCAAAACTGTATACTATGTTTTGTCGATTCCAGGGTAAGGTTATACAGCCACTCTCTCTCAAATGATGACAAAGTCAGGGAACTTTCAGAATTAGGTCTGCAAAAGGGACGGGCTACCTTTAAATAGTAATTAAAAATGAAGTATTTCTTCCTTATCTCCCATGTCCGATGATTTCATACGTTTCATCACAAGTTATTTCAATGGATGTGAATATTGAAGAACAACAGTTGGATGTTGTGAGCAATAACCTGCATAGAGGGGAATGGTGTGTTTGGGTAACACATTCAAATGAAGGCATATATAATAATTGTGTCAGTAAACATGCAGAATAATGGGATGACTTGTGCTATCTTCTATATCTCTCTCTTATGCCTGGCACAGCAAACCTCCTAACCTGAATGGTTTTTGTCTTTATACAACTATTTAATGCATTATTTTGTGTACCAAGGATATAAATGTTGTTTGGTTTGACTTGCGTACAATTTTGAATCTTATTTTCAATACTTGATTTTCAATACTTTTCACCCTATTTTCTCCTTAGGACACCCCTTAGGACACCCCCCCCCCCCCCACACACACACACACCAGTCCCTAGCTCCCCTACCATATTCCTTCTCCTTCTCTCTCTCTCTCTCTCTCTCTCTCTGTCTCTCTCTCTCTCGCTCCTCTACCGCCACCATCTCTCTAATATTCCAAACCAGCCTAAAATATATTTGTGCTCTCTCCACAAATAACTCTTTGTCTATTCCCCACCCCCTCTATCTCCAAAAGCTGTCCAAACCATGCGTTAACTTCATCCCCCCACCCATACACACACACACACAAACACAAACCCATTCTCCATTTCTACCCCCCTCCCCCACTTACCCCACCTCTTCAAACCCTAACACTCCTTCGATACATATTCCTTTACTTTTCGTCACTAGTTCCCCTAACCCCACCCTCCTCGATCTCCAAAACCCTAACACTCCTCCCCCATGTTCTCTGCCCCCCCCCCCCCCCCCC